>LWCB01002219.1:0-15101 GCA_001630525.1 Coelastrella sp. M60 | reverse complement strand
GTTGTTGCAGCAGAACTTCACAGGAAGGGAAGCACAGATGGAGGAACCACACTGCTGCAACTGAGCGAGGAGCTGCTGCTGCATGACTTCATCACAGGTGCCATTTACAATCGCTGACTCTGCAGTGACCAGAAGCTGCTCCAAGGTGTGCAATTGTTGCTTACATCCTGGTACTGCTTCAATTGTAACTCTATCATCTTCAAAGACATCAAGTGCTATTGGCAAATTTGCAGACCAGATGCGTACAGCTGCCGAGAGGGCAACAGGACCTTGGCTAAGTCTTGGCTGCTGCACTAGGCTTCCAGCAGAGGCAAACATCGCTTTGCCAAACATAGCCATCCAACCGTCCACGGGCCAACTCGTAAACAGCTGCTGCTGCCGACGCTGTAGGCGACCAGCAGCCTGCTGTGCTGGCTGATCAGTAAGCGCCAGTTGCGCAACGTAATGTGCTGACGTCAGCATGTACATGATCAACATAAGCTCTTGCACAAAAGCAGTAAAAGCCAGCTGCTGTTGCTCATGGACAAAGTCGGTCTGTGTTTCTGTGTTGAGGACCATTAGCAGCTTCAAATGGCTGCAAATGAAAGAACACAGCTGTTGTTGGACACGCGGCTGAGCCTTGATGTCATTTGCAAGCTGGTCTTTCCCACCATGCAGCAGCGCCTCAAATACTGCTTCAACCATCCTTGATACCCATGATGAGCTCTGCTGCTTTGCATTAGGTGAAGGTAACCTTATGAGCGTCTCCAGTGCCGACAGGGTGGTGACAGGTTGCTGCTTGATGATGTCCTTGAGCTGATTTGCCAAAACAGATACAGAACTTGAGTCTGCAATCACAGTAGACACCAGTCAACTGGTCAACATATCAATCAGCAGTCCTTGTATGACCGTAAGTTCCATGACAGCATCACAGCAAGGTGTCATAGTGTGACCTGCATGCTCCCACAGGCTGATAGGTGTGTCGGTTGTCAGCAGCACACTCTGCTGAAGTGTCCATGTCTACAATGGGCTGGTAAGCAGTTGATACACTGCTGACATCATCAGCACTCCAACCAGAGTCGATTGCAAGCAACCTGAAAAAACTGGCATGTCTGCGAAGCACAAGTGGAACGTCTCTAAATAGCATAATGCTTACCATGGACAAAAGTCGACTTGGTCATTCCTACCCAGGCTCGCATAAGCATTGCGCCTGTTTCTGCATTTGAAGAACCTGATCCCGCACCCGTTTCATGCTGCTGGCCGACGTGGCACGCCACAGCACACAGTTGCTCATACAGTGGCTGCAGCAGCCATTGCCAAACCTCCTGTTGCTCCTCCGGATTCCACTGCTGATATTCAGGGTGCCAAACCGAGCTGATGGAGCACAGGGTTGAGAGTAAGTATGCCTCATCACTATCATGCAGCAGAAGCATCACATCCTTCAAAGTGTGCAGTACTGGCAATGCCAGACTCTGCAGCAGATCATAGACACCTGTTCCCGCCTTGTCGCTGCTGTCAGAGGCTTTGCTGCTCTGGTTATCCTGGTGTTGGTTGTCCAAGCTGTCATACAGGCAACCAACAACCAGGATGAACGAGTGGAGTGTACGTGGACAAGAGGAAACTGCTCCTGCAAGTTCACCCAGTTCATGCAGGCTGAGCGGATTGAGACCTAGTGCGGCAAGTAATCGCAAGTGCCCATGCTGCTGGTACCCATCATGCTGTTGACCAATGGCCGCATCAACCCCTGTTGGCACCACGCCACCAGGTTGCTGCTTGTGTGCCATCGCCGCTGAAGCTGCTAGCCCCAGCAGCAGCAACCCCTCCACATCTGCTGAGGTTACAGCAGCCCAAATAGCTGCTGCAGAGGAGCTGCTATCGATGTCAGTGACAGGGCACTCGTCATATACGGCACACATGAGCCTGACTGACATGCAGAGGCTGACCTCCCAGGAAGCTTGCCAGCTCCTTGACACAGAACTGTGATGGCTGCTGTCATTTGTGACTCTGTTTTGACCCCTGTTGCTGCTGCTGTGAATGCTGCTGTTATTGCTGTTGTTATTGCTGCTGTTACTGCTGCTGAGATCGGCAATCTGTGTTGATAATACGCTCATCAAGGTTAGTGCCAGGCTGGCTGCAGGCTCGATAGTGGGTGTCAGAGAGTTGTCAGCGAGCTTGGGGCTTGGCCATAACCGCAACAGATCAGACCACAGATCCAGCAAGAGTAACCCCAGCCGTACAACCTCGTCATGTTTAGCTGTGTACTGCTGTGCTGATACCCCAGCTGTTTCCTGCAGTGGCTGCAGGGTGAGATGCACCTGACTTGTGACAGAGGCAAAGCTTTCGAAGACCCCTGCAGCGAAGCAAGCCATGCAGCAGCCCTCATGTGATGCTGACCAAGAGTGATCACGTTGCATGTTGTCTAGTGTGGAGCTGAAAGAATTAGGATAGCTGCTTGGTCCCAGAGAGCTGTTCTTCCTCTTGGTGCAGTGCAGGAACAGTGCAGGACGAAGTTGCAGGCATGGCATCTCTCAGTGATTCATGTGCTGTATGGATGAGCATGCTGGACTGTACAGCCATCTCAAGTGGGAGGAGATTGCATCGAACCACCTATCTAGGTTCTGCTGCTGACTTGCCTGCTTCAAGTGCGATGTGGTGCGCTGTGCAAGCATACTCCATGCCAGACCATCTTTGGACCAATCCCGACTGACGACATAACAAATAGACAGTTCTGACAGCAATCAAGAACGGTTGTGCTGCAAAGGCTAGGCTCTGCGGCCAGTTCAAGTGTAGCTGCTTGAGGCCATTACTGACTGCCGCATAGAATGCTCCTAGCAGCTGCGTGCAGCAATCCTGGTTGACCTGATGCTCTGACCACGCCTTCGTGCTACTCGGCAGGCTGACCACCCAACCGACAGCATCGGCAATCCCTTGCAGACTGCTGACTCTGGCAAGAGCACTCAACTTCAACACAGTACCAATGACTCGCTTGTGCTGCTGCTGTTGCTCAGTAAGTAGACCCGTTTGTGAACGCTGATTTGGCATCGAATATTATATGCAGTTGGCCCTTCCTTTACTGCCAGAAAGTGCCCGAGGATCAGCGAGTTGCTCGGCACTGCCAAGTACAGGACTAATGATTGTAATGTAAGGGCTGTCAGCAAGGCGTAATGAGCCTCAAAGCGACGTCAGCCTGTTGTTGTAATTTTTTCACATTTGTCGAAATGCAATTGTCATGCGATCACATCATGGCTGTGCCACCGCGTGCAATTGTATGTGGGACGCACGCCAGTACAGCAGGAGCCGGAGTAACCAGTCGACCACAACGCATAAACTTCTTACAATCATCTACGCTCTAAAATGTGACTCTGTCCCTTGAATCCAGCATGACAATTGCCCTGGGTAATCCTGCTCAAGTATAGTGCGAGACAGTCATAGGTGTCAGGCTTCTATCAATGGTACAGTTGCAGCAGTCGCCAAAGGGGTCTGCAAGCACCAGGGTGGCATACATCAGCACCACACATTGCGAGTATGTAGCTTGAACACGTAGCTTAAAAACCTATGCCATGGCATAGCACCGCACGGTGGCCAGTGGCCACCATGAGGTCTTACATGCACTTGTTATATATATAAACTACCCATCAGCCATAGCAACATTGCCATACATGCACTTGGTGCATGCCAATTCGTTGACATGGATCTATACCAAGAGCTGGTACGCGTTTGGAAGGAACTATGGCTGGTGCAACACAACAAACGCAGCGATGGCTGACACCAAGCAGAACATTGCTGCTCTACATGCATATGGGAGTACAACCAGACGCATCAGGATCTATGTAGCTCACCAGAGCAGATACTGAAAAAGCTACACCTTGAGCGACTTCGCCTGGCAACTGGTCACTACTTATTCAGTAGCATAGCCTGTCCCTCTGAGCTACCTCATTCACACACAGTCACCAACATATCATACCAGCTAGCTGAAGAAGTATCTGCTCTGCTTGACTCTGTGAATCTGTAGCTTCCCGCGAGCCGGTATGGGGGGGAACTGAATGCTTGGGTGCTGTGCCTGCAGCTGGGCCAGTAAATCCTCCAACAAATCAGGCTGCAGAACAGCACAAACCAAAGTAAGTCTTACTGCAGGTTCAAGCGCTTCAGCAGTTCAAAGCAAGACAAAATCAGGTTCTGGGAACCATAAGGTTTCACTGTGCTGTGCTCAGACTGGTGCAACAGGCCTTGACAATGTTACCAATGCATCTCACATGCGCACTTTCTTTGATGTTCCAGAACACATCCAGAACTCGTTGAAGTTGCTACTGCTGTGAATGCTGCACTGATGCCCGGGAGACATCTGGAGGGACACTCTCAGGTAATTTCATGTATCAGCAGCGCTGTTGACCAACTCACCTGTCTAGTGTGCAGCTCCACAAACTTCTCTCTGAGCACCTTGTTCATGGTGGGAACATGACCAGCAAGCGTCCAGAAACTGTCATGAACCCCAGCAAATGGTATACCCAGCTCACTACAGAAATAACATGACAGAAGAAGGACTACATTTAACATCAAAACACAATCATCGGAGGACTTTGCAATCAAATCTGACCCAACATCATTGAACTTTAACAACGCCATGCTCTGTGCAACAACCAACAACCAGGTTGTACTTGAGCTGACTTGCAATGTTGGTCAGCTGTAGTTTCATGATCTTGACCAACTCCCTTGCATCAATTACCTGCAGGCCAGTGTTGTCATCATCATGTGTGTGCTGTCAACACTGTGAATGTAGTTTGGCGGGAAAGCACTGCGCTGTCTGGCCTTCTGCCACTGAGGCTTAGAGCCCTCACCACTAGTCGCCTCCTGAGACTGAACCTGTTGATGATGAGATACGATGCAATATCAAAGTCTTATTGACGGAGTTGACGTCGTCCATGGTATAAGACTCTTGGCTGCAAGGTGACAGATGTGTTTACAACCCAAGAGTAGACCAGCAGGGTACATTGCATCATCAACAGTGTCTGAAGTAGCAGTATGCATATATCACCTAAAACCAAAGGCGAATGCTGTATGGCTTGCTCCTCACCGTGAATGTCTGTGTTGCTGTTTGAAGTGTTGTAGTCTGTATCTTGTGATATGGCTGCATGATAGGCAGGCCAAGTGGGCTGGTCCAACACACAGGAGCACCACCATCACCGTCACCAGCAACAAGCCGTGCACACTCTGCTAGCCAGTTCATGATCTCTCTGGCACTGCTGAACATCTCACTGATAGCATTGAGCGTCTGATCAGCAAGATACTTGGACACCTGCAGGACACACACAGCCATACCAGTTGTGATAACAGGCAATATGTGCTAGCACTACTGCATGGGCTCCGCTATAAGCCTGCATATGGCACAGGAAACGTCAAGGCAGTCAGCGTAACAAGGCATACCTGCCAGATCAGATCTTTGTCATCGAGCCAGGTGTACTCGTCCTGCATGCCGGGAGCCTTCACCCCTAACTCACTGCCTCCAGGTACACCCGCCATAAGCCAACTGTGCTGAGCTGCTGCTGCGTCCCCTAAGTGCGGTTGATTCTGCTGCTCTAAAAGTAATGCCGCTTTCTGCTTCATCTCAGTTCGGCGCTCTCGCAAGCGGTTCTCGACTTGCGCGCGAGCGCCAACTGCTGTGACGCCGTACACGCTAGTCATCACAGTCTGCTTGACGACCTTACGGTCAATCAGTGATACGCAACGCTGCGCGTTGATGTTGCCTTGAGCTGCATCTGCAGCCGCCCGCCGAGCAACGATCTCAGCTACTCCCTGCAGTGGAAAGCAAAGCACATTATCAACATATGCGTGCAAGGAAGCCTGCTGAAACTCCTATATCCTGCTTTCATCAACCATCCTATATTTCAGGCTCATACTCCAGCTGCAATCTTTGCACGACATCATTCTCAGACTTATCTACCAAGCACATCCACACAAGCATAAGGACAGCAGACCCACTGAGTAAAACAGATAAGCATCATTGCTTTCCTTACCTTGTAAACATCCTGAGGTTTGTCACTGGGCAGGAGGTTCACTGCCTTGCCTCCGGCCTCATCTCTCCCAAGTGCTGCATAATGCTGCAGTCCATTACAGGATCCATCCATATGCACCGGCAAGTAGCTCACATACGAGGCCGGATCCATGCTCTGCAGTGCTGCTGCGATCTCAAAGCATGCTGCCAGAGCTTGCCAGGGCTTCTCAGCATCTTGCCACCAAGTTTCATGGTAGGGATCAGCCGCCACTGACAGAATAGTAGCTAGATGACTGCGAGCAAAGGCTCTGCAGCAGCAGAAGCAATCAACCTTCAGCACTCCTGCCCCTGTAATAGCTTCAAGTTGCCTTGTATGATTTCAAGCCTTCGACACATACTACTGCAATAATTTGGAGAGGTGGTGATGCCTTGTCATAGCTCCTGGTCATTGAAGCAATGCAAACCTACACACTGCTTTGTACTACTAGCCGCATCCATTGACACGAGCATACCTTCTGCCGTCGTAGCTGAGTTTGTCTTGTCCCTGTCCCCACACATTCGCCAGGTGCACATATAACCAGTCTAAACCCTGAGGACCAAGTGGAGCGCCCTCGGCAAATACAAGAAGACCTCTGTGGAACGCATGAGGAAACATGGCACAGACAGCAACAATCAGCATTAGCAGCAGTAGACATAACGCTGATGAAAGGAGAAAACATCGTCCTGGGTTATGATTCTGAATCATACCTTATGAAAATACCAACTCGTGGAGAATTCATCCTGTGGATAAACATCCAACACTATTCACACTACAGCCACCCTATAAACTGTCTAGTACCTGGTCACTGCTCACTGAGGATAGAGCTTAACAAGTAACTTCTAGCAGCCGAACGCAGTACTGGCGGATGCCAGCTGCTAGGCAATGAACAACTTGCAGATTCACGCAGATGCAGACACCATCCAGCTGATTTTGACAGAATCAGCACTACGCAGATATTCAGCTGGCCCTGATCAATAGAATCTGTCACAAGGGCAACTTGCGACACACTTAGGGCTCAATGTTTGCAAAACAAAAGTGTCCCCAGGTGGTCATACCTGCATATGTCATCAGCCAGGTGGTGGAGAGATGGATGCAGTGGGTAGGCCCTCCCTCTGAAGTCTAAGGTGTGTGGGTAGTAGAACTCAGGAGCATCAACAAAGTCATCAGCCACCTGCGGTGATCGGAACAGCAGCAGCAGCAGCAGCAGCAGCAGCAGTGATGACAGCAACTTACTGACAAAAATGATAAGAACAACAGTGCTGCGGTTTGTCACGCACACCTTCACACGAAGGCCTGCTATCAGCGAACTGTCAGGATTCTTGTAATCAAGCCTTTGGTAAAGACCTGTAGGCCTAAAGCCAGGAAACAACCTGATTGCAAAGCATCATACTATGGGTGCTCGAAGGGGTCACCACCAATACTGCTCAAGTTTCTGTTCTCACCTTCATCTTCAAGAGAAAATCTGACTTCAAGCTGGCCATATTCCTGTTCATGCGCCTCACGTCATCACACTCCAGCACATACTGCCTCTTTTCACGCTTACTCCAGGGCCCAGATCTCAAACTGAGCCCGCCATTCTCGAAGATCATCCTGTATTCTGTTGACGGCGGCTGAGGGGGTTTGAGAGGAATCTGCTGGGGTAAACCCCCGGCAGTACTCTTGGCCTCCCAGAGGGCTGTCATAACGTTATAAACGGGTCTGTTAATCTTCCAGGAAGTGTTGCCCAACACGTTGAGAGCGTCCAGGACCTGTAAGGCACGTTGTAGTTGATCAGACACAAAATAAAGTGTATGGCAACTGATCAAGTAGACAAGAGTTGGGCACTTGCAAGGTGTTCTAGATCTCTACAGCAAGAGCAGGACAAGATACCACATTGATAGTATGACTCAAGAGCGCTAATCATGTACTCATGCGCAGTCAATCACCCAAAGAGAGGCACTGATACACTCTGTACTGCTGAGGCTTGAATCATACCTGTCTGTAGTACCCATGTTCATCACAGGCTTTCAGTCGCTCCACCAAAGCTCTGCTCCATCGGGTGCGCATCATGAAGTGCCTGATCATAACAGAGCAGAGTGTGATGGTTCGGCTTGGTTAGTTAGTTAGTGACTTTGACGCAGATGAAATCATCGACTTGTGGGCAAGGCTAGGCACCAACATACAAGACTGGCTGCTTTTGCATCATCATCACAGAACTCTCATTCCTGTGATCGACAGTCCAGGTGTCAAATAGTGTTAGGGTGCATAATGCGGGATTGAGAAAAAGACATCTGTGAGCTTCACTAGTGATACAATAGCCCTACCTGCTTGTCAAATATCCCCCTGTATTATAACTTGCCCACGGCAAAGGCGGTACCAACATTGGCGGCACCTTGGTCAGCAACTGCGCTGCCAGTGTCCGATCGACCAGCAGCACTCCAACAAGTGCCTGACTTGCTCTCACAAAGCTTTGCTGTTTGATGCCCTGCTTGACATAAACGTACTCGAAGGCAGGAAGTTGGGGAGCATCCATGCTGTTCGTGCCTTTGGGTTTCCAGGTCTTAGGGACAAAGATACCTTCAGATAGGTGGGTGTTCTCTACTAAGAGAGCCAGCAAGGCAGCACCAACTTTGATGCGGACTTCTTGATCCCAGTGAACATCGGACTGAATAACAGCAGCAGTGGCAGCAGTAGAAGCAGCAGCGTCATTGGAATAGACAGGTAGACTGGTGCAGTTGCAGATGCTGGACGCTGCAGCAAGGATACCAGCAGTTGAGTGCTTACGGGAATTGCCAGACTAGCTGTCTCTGCAAGCAATCAGCCTAAGATTGTACTTCTGATATGACATACCTACCTTTGCTGCTTTAGCTGCCTTTTTCTCTGCAGCTTTCAAGTTTCTCATCTCCTTGAACACATCCAGACGCATCTGGCCTGCTTGATACTCTGCTGCTTCCAGGTCGCTGTGTTTGTTGTATCGCGTCAAGCTCTCCGACAACTTCTCCCCGACGGCCGCATCAGGCTGCTGCTGCTGCTGCTGCTGCTGCTGCTGCTGATACCCATCACGGGCTTGCCGCCGGATACTCCGTTCCTGGGAATCAAACTCCCGCTGATGATGTTTGAACCGCAGATACTTCACACGGGAGTTGACGCTGCGTCCGATCGCGTCCGCAAGCAAGACCGCCGGTGACATAACGGCGTCGCCCAAGGCGGGCACTCCGCCGTAGCTGGTACTCGGAGCAGAAGGTATAAAGCTGCTGCCGCTGTGCCATGCTGTGGTGCTGCTGCTAGTCACGTCGCCGTCATCGGCGTCAGGAAGCGCCGTCGCAATCTTGGACAGCACAGCTGCAGATGATGTGGGTTGCACGGATGTCAGCCTCAGTTGCTCAGCGGAACAAAAGGGATGCAGGCCAACTCTAGAATGATGCTGTGCCAGCAGCCACGGCTTGCTCAAGTTGACACCATTGGAACAATAGGCCTGCCTTGACATCTCACATCTCACACATAGTGTCATTTCTAGAAGTGTGCACAATCTTTGAGATTGCTGAGAGATGCACAATAGAGTAGAGAGTAGTATCGCTGCAACTCACTTTGTAGTGTGATGTGAGCCAGGTCCTCAGCTGACAGCAGCAGCAAGAAGGGTCCATAGTTTGTCCTATCTCGCCGATTACTGCTGCGTGAGTCAACATGAATTACCTGATTGCAGAAAACGCAGCAGCGACGTTCCCCGATGTTGAAAAAGTGCATTGCCTAATGGTTTGACTGTGAATGGTTTGTCAGCTGCATGGCATAGCTCATTGAGCCATGGGCATAACGGTGAGACAGAATGACCTCGATGCTCTTGCACACCACTGCATCGGTCGCTGGGCTCAATGCAGCCACTGCTTCTGCTGCTGCTGTTTATCAGTGCTTGTATACAGGTACGTAAACTAATGACTGAACACTACCAGAGAAGCAGCAAGCTGTGCATCAGGCCTGTAGCAATTGCAGCTCACCTGCTGCTGTTCGCTCTCAATAGCTTGCTGCAGTAGCGGCAACCAGACCGACACCAAGGTGTTTGCCAGTCCACCATGCTTGCTGAAAGAGCGCCCGTTCCTCTTCTCAGAATCGAGCTCTTTTTTGAGCTGTATCAAGGCTCGTGACCGCGCGACTTCCTCACGCTCCAACTGCTGGATGTACCTACAGCAGGATCAAGGACAGCAGCTGCTCAAACGGTGCATAGATGAGCACAGCAAGTGTACTAGGTTGGTTGCACAAACTGATGATGTTGTGTTGCATGAGGGGATACCTGCACAAGATTGATCAATCCACTGGGACTGCGAGACATCAGCAAGCGCCTGACTAGCCAGCGAGTCGGCAAATGCATAACATGCTACTCAAATCAGGCTAAGGTCATGGCGTGTGCTGCATAGAGGGGTCCTGCAAGCCAGAATCCTCAGAGGCTGTGACTAGATATCTGCTTTCAACGTAAGATGCTTCTGAGACACACCGCACATACAGCCGGTACAAGTGGATTCAACAGTCCTGTCAAGTAGCACAACCACACATGTGAGATACATCCGCAGGAGAGCCAGCCAGAGCAGACACTGCCAAGTTTGTCTCAGCTGCTCATATGACCGAGGAACGGCGCAATCACGAAAGCATACCTGTGTCCAAACTCATCAAACGAGGTGTTCTGAACGTAACTCTGCGAGCTAGGGCACTGATGCAGAAGCTGCCAGTGTTGCTGGATGTTGTGCAGCAGTCTGCCTTCTGGGTACACAACATCCCCGTCTGCTGACAGTGTCATACGGTTGGTGTTCCCGTCAGTTGCGTCTGTGTCCACATCTTCTTCTGCAAGCTGCTGAGGAACAGCAGACATCGTCCGGACGCCAACATGTGCTGCTGCAGAGCTCCACCAGCGAGACCGGCCATGCAGGTCACGCAGCTGCAGGTATGCAGCGGTTGCTGAAGACGACAACAGCCCAACATTTGGAAGCGCGCTGAGACTTGCTGTGATGTGCGCCAAGCTGCCCATGCCGCGCGAGCTGTCGTTTACTAAGGCTGCTTTACGCGAGGAGTCTTGTTCCACGCATGCTTGCTCACTGATCAGAACCAATAACACATGGTGTATTTATGGCAAACATCCCGGTACTGATCACTTTGTCCAGAGACAGAGGCAGCAGTGCTGCCAGCACACTGATGAGTATACAAGCTTACAGCAGAAGCCCTCAGAGCATACAGGTTGTCGACCTGCGAGTGCTTGCTATTTCATCGGCATGTTCAAAGCGATTTGATTGGTGCTGCTCACTGACGGCATGGGAAGTGGCAGAGTCATTTCAATAGTGTGACTGTCAATCAGTCCTGCAGTATGGCAGCCCCACGGCTGACAACAGGTTGATTGGGGTGGTATGAACGTTTCAAGTACATGATCAGCCGCTGACATGCTGTCAATTGCTACAGACTGTAGCATCTGGCCTGTAGTAGTCAGCCAGATGCCACCAAGTCACAAGTCATGTTTGTTGCATGGCTAACTTGTTTACAAGTCAAGGTGACATCGACTTGGGCTGTGGTACTATAGTGATGGTCTACCTGTACCTGAATGAGCCACACACTTGGACCTCGTTGCAGGAGAGAATAACTCTCAGTGCTTGCACACACGGACATCTCTGTCGCACACATTTGTTCACACATGCGCAGAATTTCTCTTGCCCGTTGCTGTAATCGCTGGTGACCCAGCAAAGCCAAAGAAAGAAGAAGCATGCTGATACAAAAGTGCTGTTACATTATGAAAGCCATGAGAAACACCACCAAACAGGAGGTTTCATATGACACCTGCAGGCAGAACATTGGACCAACACCCACCCAGCCTCACTGGCAATGAAAATGCAATTATCCTTGCACAGCAGGCACACACCTGACCAAGGCTAAAGAGAGAGCCTGACAAGTAACATAGAGCCAATGCTTGTCCTGTATGTCAGCACATCACAGTGCCTCTGTAGACAAGTGTGCTTTCTACCTAGTCAGATCCAAGTGCCAAGCACCCATCTCTGACCATAATTGCTGTCAGCACCCACATACTTGAAACTCCTCCGGCTGCTGTGATTGTCAACCAATCTGCACCAGTACTACCAAATCAACACAACCACAATGAGGTAATAGAAGCAGGCACGACAGCAGACAATGATCTGCTGCCATGCTCACAGAAAGACAAGCCAGTATGAGCCAACTGCAGCAATCACCATTAATCCTTCTTCAGCGACAGCAAAGGGATACCTCTTGCCTCAGATGAAAGATTTAACTGCTGCCTGCAAGCACTACTGCATGATCAGGGAGCCACAGCTATGCTCAGCTGCGTCCTGCTGAATCCTGAGCTGCTGATAGATGTCGTCATGGTGCCACATAGCACAACTCCCCAAGCAGTGCCCCGGACAACCTGTACTGCTACTGATCAGGCGAAGGGCTGTCCCACCTTGCACTGCTGCATGGCCTCAAAGTAGAACTGGCAAGCACCCATATCGCCATTGGCGCGGCTCATGCACTCGGCAAATGCCTTGGCCTGCTGAGCGCAGGGTCCCTCTGCCTGCACTGGTGCTGAGTAGGACTCCAGCGCTGCTGGGGCAGGTGCTGCGGCTGCTGGGGCTGGCTCACTGCTGCCGCCCCTGGGGCCCATGACAGAATCTACAGCCCGGTGAGCCAGAGCACTTCCAGTACCCAGAGCAGCACCTGCAATGTTGAAATGACAAAGACATTGCTTAGCACATGCTGGGGGTATATCTGTAATGTAGGTCATGCAAGTTCCAATCTGTTGCTTGAAACAGCATCAAGTGTAGGAGCAGCTAAGGCCTTGTAAAATGCCTTCAACCAAGCTGTAACCAACATCCTTGGCCCCTCAACCACCTAGGCGCCCTTGTGATAACCTGTGTTCAGGTGGTGCACATGTCCTAACCTGTGTTGCCGTATACCTGACAGTACTGACAGTCACTAATGCTCAGGACATGCCTTAATGCAGAGCAAGTACAAACTCGCAATGACCATCACTGATCAACGTCGCGCAGATAAGAGCGAAATCATGCTGAAGCAGACTCACCCTGGGCAACACTGCCCATTAGACCAGACAGGAAGCCTCCACCACCACTGCTCTGTGGCATCGCTGGAGGGGGAGCTGAAGCTGCAGACATGAGAAAACGTATTGCACTTTGGTTATCCTGGCATTGGGGTTAGGTAACAACCATGCATACATGCCTGACCAAATCCAGCCAACGGAGTTTCTCGATCCTCACATAATGACCCCATGCATGCATGCGCCCAGCCCGCATACACCCTTACCCGGTGGTGCGGCGTGTGCAGGAGGAGGTGGAGGAGCATGGTGAGGCTGAGGGGCAGCTGCGGGTCTTGCGGGAGCAGCTGCTGGGGATGGACGAGCTGCTGGTGCTGGCCTTGGTCGAGGGGCTGCAGCTGCGACGAAACGAACATCAGTGGTCAACTGCTGATGCAATAGTGATTGATTTCAAGCACATGGTGGGTGACGCAGTGTTGCCACTCACCAGCACGTTGGCGAGGCATCTTTGCTAACTGTGCGAATGTCCGCAAAACAAGTTGTACACAAATTGTAACGCACAAATACACCGTAAGTACTTGTTGTGAGATTGAATCAGATCACCGGGCTAGGCCAGTAGCCTGAACAGCCGTTGACATGAGTCGTCAACTGCACAACTTCACCTTCAGTAATAAAGGCAACACACGGATCACAGATGAACTGTTGATGACAAGTATGGCACAACAAGCCTTTGTTGCAGCGAGATAAGGTAGAGTGACCCGGCCAGGAGCCATGAGAAAAACCAGCACTACACCAGAAAAACCCCATAGTCTATGTTGACCAAAGCCTGCAAGCCTCTGACATAGCTGTCGGTCGGGAGGCGATCAACACAGCACAGACGGAAACATACAAGTGAGTGAGTAGAGTATTAGTTGTCACGTGGTCATGCACCAGGGATCATCCGGTCATTAGCTGTCCCTCATCATCAGCCAGTGGTTGCAGAATTTCGTGTTGGATGGTGCAAGCAGCAGTGAACAGCCTGAATTGTCAACTGCTGAAATGGACTCAGCAACTTGCTGAGGGTCTGCGGGGAGCTTCTGCTGCAGATGCGCTATGTGGCAGCCTGCCACAGCGTGAGCTTGGCACAGATACCCAGGGGCCGAACGGCCGGAGCGGGTTTACATTCAACATTGTGAGCTTGGCATTTGCATAGTGATGGCACTGCACGATGATCGTGTTGCTGTTGCCGCTGGTGGTGGCAGTTGTCAGCTTGACATCTGCAGGCTTCCTACTAGCACTGTCACATCATATACAGGGTATACTATACGACACACGGTACGGCACTTGCTGTAGTATATATAATCAACTGTGCAAGTGAGGTGCATGTACGCGAGAAAGCAAGTGAATAAAAACATATTTGCTTGCCTGAATGTATGCATTGCCCTTTGCTGTCCCATGTATAAGAAACATAGCAAGCACACAGAAAGCACAACATGAAACATGCACAGCAGGTTGCTGCATCATGCAACTAGGGTGTAAGCAGCCTGAGAGAACCCATGTCACCTTGCCAGAACATCTATCGTCTCTCACCTGCACAACAGGACTGTCATCACACCAATGACAAGGTGCATGTCCATGTCTGTCACTGTGCAAAGCAAATTGAAACCTCCAGTGAGTGATACCTATCAGTTACCACGGAATTATTGCATTCAACAGCGCAGAGCACGTACACCTTGCAGGCATGTGCAGGGCGCAGCTAAGGCTTGCAAAGTGATAATGTGGTGCGGTTTTAGTAGCCTATGTTGGTTCACTGCATGCAATAGTTATCTGCTGCCTGCTCAAGCTCAACCCTTCCAAGAGGGTTAGAGCAGCAATGACAACAAGAATGCCCTACAAGCAGTGGTAAAAACTTTTTACCAGTGGCCATACTCCTGGACAACTAGAGCCTATTGGTGACATAACATCACATGATGAGTCAGATTGTCTCTGTTATTGTTAGTTATTTGAGGTCTGCATGGAAGATTAGAAATTTGTCTGAGCATACTGCTGGAAGCACACTGCATGGAATGTCCGCTTCTGAAATGGGGCGCGGGGCCGAT
>LWCB01002215.1:0-11498 GCA_001630525.1 Coelastrella sp. M60 | reverse complement strand
TCTACATTGCAAAGTTCATGAGGAACCCCCTGATGAAATTGAGCAAGAAGAATCCCAGCATTGGTGACAGGTCAATACCTCCCAGGGGGGGAATGATGCCCCGGAACACTTGGAGGAAGGGATCAGTCAACTGCAGAAAGATGAGTAGCAGAAACAGTAGCAGCAGGTTGTTGGTCATCATGGCTCCGAGGAGTTGTTGCTGCCTCAAGATGGCACTTACACAAATGTATTCACACATAACAGTTCTGCACAACAGACACAACCAACTGATAGCAACTTGGTGACGAAATCAAGCTGTTAGATGCTGTACTGGGTATACACAAGCGACCACTGTCACCATTGCAATATGTACTGCTGCCAGGGTTGTACTGCTGCTGCTTCTGACCTGTCTGAGGGTATTCCAGGGCTCCTTGAACCAGTCAATGTTGCGGAACCAGCTCAGAAGAACACGAACAGTCAAAATGGCAAGGTAGATCTGGAAATAACACGGCCAGCAGCAGCAGCAAGAGATTGACATGTTGCTTGGTGCCAAAGACTAATCCTTATAGCAGATATGTCAAGTGGCAAGAGCTGCAGCTTGTTGTCTGCTGTAATACATTGAGGTACACTAGGTCAGAGCTGATGGCTGCTGCTGCTTGGCTGTTTGAAGGCTGTTTGGGTGCTGACATAGGATTAGTGCCACAGCAATATCGCAGGTATAAGGATCCCCAGGAATGAGCAGGCAGCAGCTGGTTGAGACCGTTGCAGCAATCCAGTCACAGCTGTCACATATATTTGAGTACTTGGGATTGAGGTACCGGACTCGACCAGACCATAGCCTGCTGTTAAGCGACAAGCTACTCCTGAGGAATATCTGACCCAATGCATACAACATGTACCGGTATCCTTGAACAAGGTTTCCGGGATGTTCCTGCAACTCCCAATTGACTCACATCTACTGCTTTGGCGAGTCCGTAATAAATCTCTGCCTGTGTTGTGCTGCTGGCCTTGACTATGGTGGTGCTGGCGAAGGGGAGGATCAGCGCCATGCTGCTGCACTGCTGCTTCAGCTGCTGCGCTAGGGGCTGCTGCTCATTGGCCTGCAAGGCATACTAAGAAATAATGTGTCAGAAAGTTGCATTATCCAACTTCAACAGACAACAGACTGCTTGTTATTTCATCTTGTATCCAACGATATGGGTTGTGCTACATGCTTCAGGAAGAGCTGCATTACCACAGAAATGCAGGAGACACTGCAGTCAGTCCCTTGCCCATGAGTTAAAAAGCCTCCCCCAGCCCATACGCAGCAGGGGAGCAACTAGACAAGACGTTGGGTTCTTGTTTCCACTCTATCACGCACAAGCATACCACACGGCGCAGCAAATGCTGCTTCTGTTGCCGCCTGACCTGTGCTGCAGCTTGAGATACAGCAGCTTGTGCCCGGCTGAACACTTGACTGATCGCTCCTGCAACTCTCCATTCACGCGGAGGCTGCTGAAAAGTGGCACATGCACGTAGCTGCTTTCTACACGGCCTGCCGAGAGCCTTTGTTGGTCCACAGCTCACACGCATGGATGCTGCAACAGCAGAATGGCATCAGGTTAGTATCTGGGTGCATGCATTGGTGATCTATAGGTATAACCAAATTATTACCAGCCATATCGTTTGACTCAGGAATTGTGTGTCTTCAACGTACGGATTCCCTGCGCATACAGGACTGCAACCGCTAACAGCGCTAAGATGGAGGGAAGCAAAACATAACGCGTGCATGATTGTACACGAATTCAACTTCATTCTGATTCAAGAACTGTCTGGCCTTGGTGGGAAGTCCCAATAACAAGTCTCCAGAGCTCGCTGCAGTGGTTGCAAGCTGACAAGGACAGAACCTTGCAGATTATAGCCCTATCAGCCAAGTTACGAACATCGGCATAGCATTTGCACAGCAGACTGTGCTACCGAGCCTGCTGTACGGACCCGGCAGTACGATCCTGCATCTCGAAAATCCTTAGCAAGACGGTGTTGCAGATGCCAAAGTTCCCCACCGCTGAGACAACGATAAATTCAACATGCACATGCAGAAGATACAACCCATGAACAAGGTGATTACTGGCAGGAATATATGCTTTCCAATTCTCGCGTGCATGCACCTGACTTTCAAAGTTGATTATATATATAATTGTGCAAATTACAGCATTCAGCAGTGCGTTCACTTCGCTGCACGAGCCAAATCTCCTTTCTTAGCATCCATCAGCATTGGACACACTCAGGATAGGGGTATCACTGATACATGCAGTGAACAGACGGCCAATCCAGCACGTAGCGAAGATTAGAACACAAATGAGCCATGGCCCGGTGTAAAAGAGAAAAAACCACTGCGCATACATCCCCACTGGCAGTGCAGGAGCAGATACCGGGTCAGACCAATTGACATAACAAGTATGGCCAAGTCTTCTACATCACGAATATGTAGAAGAAAGTTAGCCATGTAACACATAAAGTGCCTGACACTGCTGCACATCATGTAATAGGGCTGCAGTATGTTTCACACAAAGCTCCTTTCTATCATTAAGAGTATTGCATTCGCTTTCAAGGGCTGCACGAGCCAAACTTCCTTCACAAGGACCAACCATAACCAGCTTTTGCCAATGATTGAGCAAAAACATGTTGCTCAAAGCCCATCAACCACAGCGTAGTCAGGTATGGTAAACCGACACTGTCATCGTGTCATCCTAGTGTACAACATCAAACACCATGAAAACAAGAACCCATCATCCCATTTCACTGCTGCAGGACAGACCTGCCTCTAACACCAACCCACACTAACAATACTTGGTGTACATGGAGGTGCAGTACATGTTATAGCTGTGCACTCTTAGACAAACCACTGCCATAAGGCTTTTGGTACATAAATCTTGTTATGGTACATGCAGCATTGGCTCTATGCACACACATTGTGACCTGATCAACACACTAGTTTGAACATCCTACAGTAACCAGACACATGGTGGGCCAAAGTACCTTCTCTCTATGACTACACATACACTCAACTTCAGAGCCACTCATATCCAGCAATCTAGACATGACAGCAAGGGGCCCTGTCTTGGCAGCAGCATACGAAGCAACTCCTTGGCGGAGCTGTTAATGGCCAAACAACGTGTTTGGCGAAATCCTGCCACCACACTGCACTTGTAATCCAGGTTGTCAGCAACCATACTCCACCAATTTGAGTGCCGCTTTACCCAACACTGGCTTCTCACACCAGGACTCCCAGGGCCATCTTGCTGCTGGACCATATTGCCACCACCACTGCTCTCACCAGCCAGGGGTGTTCATACAGCTGCAGGGCACTGTAGCTCACAGCACCCCACCTGTACAGAGTGCGGCCCCAGTCCCACACAACACGGTACCGACTGCGACGGATGTGCTGCACAAGCAGTAAGGCACGACACAGACAGGAGCACCAGTCAAACGAGGAACACTAGCTGATATCAGCAGTAGCAATACAGCAATACTGGTGATTGCTCACACAAAGGTCAGCCAGGTGCAGCCAGCAGTGGTGCACATTGACTAACCAGAGCGTCAGATCACATAATCTGTATGTCATAGTCCAAGGGCAGCCAGCTTACCGTGAATGTTTGTTTGAGAGCTGCCTGCAACTGTTTTGGCTCCATGTACCTGGCCTCAGGTGCTCTGCTGAGGTACAGAGCAATGTAGTACGCCATGCCCTCAATGGCGTCATCAGCGCTCACCTGCAGGAGAGGAAGAAAGAACACGACTTCAATGAAGCAATTGAATCAGGGCAGCTGAGGTGACTGCTAGCACCATGCTGCACAATGAAGGTATGGAAACTGCAGGAAACTGCAGGCTTTGTGGGTGAAGACTGTTTGGTTGACAGAAGGCTAGACTCTGGTACTGCTTGTGTTATGCTTGTCCTTACCAATACAAAAGGCTCCTGCTGTGCGATGTCTTGATGCAGTGGTGGCTGCTGCTCAATCAACTCGTAAACAGTGGATGCTCCATCCGCAGGAAAGCTGCTATCACTTGCATCAGCGGCACAGCGGTTGCTGGCTTCTGCCGGTGCCTGCGCAGCTGACGAAACAGTACTGTCTGATGTAGGATTTTTTGCAAAACTTGTGGTCCTGCCCCATCTGCCAAAAAGGGACAGAGTGCTGCTCTTTGCAGCAGGAGCACTGCTGCTGTTGTCTGGCCTTGCTGTTGTTTCAGCTGCTGCACTGCTTCCCTACAGTGATGACAGTCAGTTGACAACACGAAAAGAAGCTAAGCAGCAGTTTGAAAATGGAATTTCTTGTGGGCTGATTGCGTCTTCCTATGCAGAGCACAGCGCTATCAGAGCTCTCTAGCTGCAGCAAAGAGGCACAGGCATCACCTAGGGTTGCTCAAAGGCTCGCACAACTCGTACCTGCACCAGTTCAAGCTCGGCGGTTGGTGCTTTATGTGAGAGCGAGTGCTGATGGTGGTCGGACAAGTCAATCCATTCTGCACTCGCTTGCTCCAGCTTGTGCAGAAACTGCTCAGTGGCAATGTACGTCTCCAGACCATCCAGTACCTGCAGGTGATGCTATTTGTTTGGATGTATGACAAAACACACTATTCATTCGCAGTATGCGAGTGCTGGCAGCGACAGGGACAGGCAGAGTGCTGCATCGCACCTGAACATCTAGTGTTGGGCCTTGCACTCCCGCAGGAGGATGATATTTTCCCATAGTTAGACTTCAAACGCAGGCTGGGCTCAAGCTCTCCTCTTGCATTCAAGGTCGGGGTGAAGTCGATGGGCGAAAGCCTCATGCATTGCTGGTGCTGTGTAGTATTGGCATGTGTTATGTAAGACTACATAGCTACAGATATCAACAGAGCAGGGGCACGCAAGCAACACTCAGGCGGAAAGGTCCAGCTGAACCTGCTACTCGAAATTGCTTTCGATTGTGTGCAGAAATCCTCAAATAAACAATAGCAAGGTATTGGAAGCTGCACACATCCTGCAGACATTGCACCTGTGCTCTTCAAGGTTAAGTCCCAACGCTGTTGAACTGACGACGTTCCGATTGCTCTGACACGTCTTTTCGTGCGCTTACCAGGCCTTGAACAGCAGAACTGCTTTTGTTTATGCGTTCAGTGTGTGTGACAGCAGCCGTTGCCGCGATCGCACCGTTGCAGTGTCCCGCTTTGTGTGCCAGGGTTTCATCCTGGGTGACCTGGCAAGTCGCCCATCCTACACACAGGCAGCAAGTCTCACACGAACTGGCAAGGTCTTACATCTTCATGTAGCATGGCTTGAAATCATGCTGAGCGTGTTTGACTCCGTACTAGCTGTCCTGGTCTTGCTGCTGGTGCCTCACCAAGGGCTTCTGCGACATGCTGGGCTCCCCTTCGCAGCAGCTTCGATAACTCTGGACCCCAACTATGAGGTGTGTCATGCAGCAGTTAGAGAATGCTCATATCAATAGCTTATACCTCATCAGCTGATTGCATAGCAGTAAGCTTTGTACAGCCAAGCACCACAGCCTGGAGCATACATGTATATATGCATGATCGCCAGAACAACCTGTGAACAACTCGTCCCTGGTTGGTTATAAACCTACTGGTCCTCATATTATTTGCAGTTAATAGAAGGCACAGAGGTTGTGTGGCAGAAGCCTAAGGGGGAACTTCAGGGGGTCATTCTGGCATTTCATGGCTGCAGTCATGGGGCAATAGACTGGTGGCCAAAAGATGACGACTGCTCACACTGTATTGGTGAGTGAAGCACTGGTACTGATGGTGGCACTGCCATCTAGCGTCTATCGATATAGATTCTGTAATGCACAAATCAGCGCAATTCTACCAACAGCGATACATGGTGGCACAACTTGTGGCACTCCCCGTGCGGCTCTGGTACCCGTTCCTCCACAGGCCAGCAGCCACCAAGTCAGGTGCATGCCCCCTACTTTGCCAGTACTGACTGCTCGGGTTCCTGTTACTGTTGCTGCTGCCAGTGCAGGCCTCGCTGTTGAGGTGAACATCACCAGATCTGTCTTATCACGGGGGTATGCTATGATCGCAATCTCCAGTCGTGACCGTCATTTCAGCAAGTGCTGGGGGATACCTCGTCATCCGGGATCTCATACTGTTGACACAAGATCTGTGAGTGGGGTAGCCCTTTTTTTAATTATGCCATGTCGCTGCATACAAGGGGACAATGGGTGCGCTGCATCCACCTTGATGTCATTTGCTGCCTTCTTGATCCTGCCCAGGGTCTTGATGCCAACAAGATCCGACTCAACAGCATGCAACATGCTGCAATGGCAACAAGCAGCACAGCCGATATTGTAATTTTTGTCATCGTGCTCTTGTCACGTCAACGCCACCAAGCAGAGCTTCAAGAAAGCAACAAGACAACCCTACACAATTCCATGCTGCAGTGTGTTTGTTCCTGCTGCTGCTGTTGCTGTATTGATGCACAACAGATCTCATTGGTTGTTCCATTACTTCTCCACCGAGAGCAGATGACTGCTGTCCCCCTCTATGCCTTTGGTGCCTCATCAGGAGGAGCATTCGCCCTGCTGACACCCTGGTACCTTCCAGTAGCAGCAGTGTGTGGGCAGATCATGGGGCTGCCTCCAGACATGTATGAAGCTTTTCTCAACACACCAGCAGTCAAAACATTACCAAATGCCAACACAGCAACAGCAGGAGGGCAGCAAGGAAGTTCAGCAGAAGAAGCACAATCGCAAGTAGCAGCAGCTGGTACGGATGTTGATACCAGCAGCAGCAGCAGTGCAGGGGTTCATCCTCCAGTGTTATTTGTCCACATGTCTCGTGATCAACATACGGCAGGAATGGTGACTGATGATGTGGAACTGCGAAAGAGCAAGGTGAGGTTAGCAGCTGTCTCAACACCCAGGTAACTGAATCACCTGGGCAATCTCTGGTTGAGCACCAGTTCACTAGGTCTCTGAGATTCAAACTCAGAGACCACGGTGGAGCTGTCAGCGTGAACGGTGCCAATATCTAGATGACCATTCTGCTTGCAAGCATGTGACGACATCAACAAGGAAGAAACACTGTGAGGGTCTGAGGGATGACACTGAACTCTGACAGGCGTTGAAAGTTCAATGCAGATTGAGCTGCTTTGAACAGCTAGAGACTGACCGACATGCTGGTCATCCTGCATGGTCGGGCAAGTTGCCATCCTGACACTCTTCTAGAAGGTTTTGTCTGCCTGATCATCAACAATTACATCCAATAGGGGAGGTCAGGCTACATTGGTTTTTTAAGGGTTGCAAACCTGTGTGTCTCTTGTGCTCAACATGCTGCATTGCAGGGTTTAGTGAGTGAGGTGATTGAGGTTAAACCTCAACCAGTGACTGTTGAATTCCTAGAGGGACTGGTGCCTCAGTTGGCAGCAGCACCTGGAACAGCACAACAGATTCTGACACTGTTCAAAGACAAAAAGATCATCGGTGATGATGGGCTGTTGCAGCAGGATCCAAGGAGCTCTGAATGGAGGGAAGCTCTGACGAGCAGCAACATAACAGGTGAGGGTGTTGACCAGTCTTTGCTGGCATGGGACATACAACACGGTGAAATGTTGAGGTAACAGGTAATGGTACTCTTAAGCACTGCTGAGATGAAGTTCATCTAAGCCTGATGTACGTGACGCAGATGCTGCTGCGTGACATGCCGCAATGCATACTGGTGACAGTACTGTGAGAATGAGAGAAAAATTCTATTATAACTCTGCTGCACTGCAGATGCCTCCAGTTGGAATCTTGCTCCTGATCAGTCTGATCTGCCAGAGGTGTTGAACCTAGCCTTTGCCGGTCATGAGTTGATATCTCAGACAACAATGCAGATGGTGGACTGGTTTGAAGATCAGAAAATGCAGTGGTAGCAGTGCGGGGTGACCCAGAGTGATCTGCATAGAATGCACGATGATTTACTGCCATATTGGCTGACAGGAACGTCTGCTCAAGGAGGTTGAGTTTGCTTCCCCCTACCCTTTTCTGGTCAACTTGACAGACAGCACAAAACAGTAATATGGGTGTTATTGGTCCGTGTGTGCTGTGCAGTTACCGGTGAATGCGGCGTTAACACCGCAAACGTTTGCACTGTTGCGTCTCCAGTCAGCACATTGATGCAATTATCACCGGTTGTCTTGCTGGCAGACGAATGCATTGCAATCCCCAAGCTCACTGACAGGTGCTTACGTACTCAATATTGTTACATAGTGTGTACTGTGATGCTTGTGTTCTTTGCATGTCAGCTTCACATTCACCAACACCTTGAGTACCAGCCTTGTACTACAAGGGAACCAACTGGCAGTTCACTGAACCATGGCATATGCTTTACAATACCAAGCGTATAACAGCTACGTCTGGCGCTGTAAATCACAAATGCTGAACTGCCAAATGGTGGCACATATGCTGACTCAGTTTGGAACTGTCAATCGGAAGCACATATGCTGGACTGCAGCGGCCAGGCCAGGTGGTGGTTGGCACTGTGATCTACAAGATATCCCATAACGACAAGTTGTTTGAAAAACAAATCATACAAAAGGTATCAGCTGCTGGATACCTGCAGTGTGCTGACAAGCTTGAAAATGCTTTTTGCAACGACAACAATGACTACTGGTCATATAACAAGTCTTATTAATAATGGTCAATACAAACAAACTTGAGTCAACTTTCTTGGAATGTCACACTCAATGATTGTGTTCAGGTGTGCCAAATGCACCATCTCCATCATGGAGTCACAATGGCAGTGATTATCTTCCCACTTCTGCTGTAAACTCCTTGCTTGTGTTATCAGTAGGTGCTGGCCCTGTGATCTGCTGCCCCCCTTGTGCCCTGACCACCGCTCTGTTATACTTCACAATGGCGTCAGCAATGACTTGGTCCCTGTATGAGCCACTGCTGGTGGTGGACTCAGGGTAGATGCCAAGAATGTCCCAGCTGGACTGCAGCAGCAAACAGCAGCAACAGCTCGGTTAGCTGTACCCCTGTGGTTGCTCCCATGTCCCTGTTTGCTCCTGATCGGCGGTACTATGCTAGAAGCCGACTCTAAATATCAGGTAGTACCTGTGCTGTAAGGTAGCTGCAGCAAGTGATTGAAGAACAGCCCGAGTATGAATTTAAACACTGATCAGTTGCCTGCTACATGTTGTACCCGTATGTGTCTGAAGCATCTCACCATTGACCAGATGAAGACACTTGACAGCCTGTAGGTCTTGTTGCCAGTTTGTGCCAGCCAAGCGATCGCCTTGCTGTAGAACTCCCTCAAGAAATCTTTGTTTGCTCCAATGCTCCAGGGGTCAGTCTGGCTGTCATAGAGGCCGTAGATGCCAAAGAAAGGCCTCAGGGCAACCTCGGCGGGCGACATAGCAGGCTGAGGAGGTGCAGCAACATGGACAAGTGTGGGGTCAAGACCTTTAGGGAACACAGGCGACCGACTGAAGTCCGTGACAAGCAAGCCTGCTCCTTTCTACTGTATGGCAACACCCCTGCTGCTCTGTTTGCTGCGTGTTACATCTGCTCAATCTGCATCTTGGACACACATTCTTGAACACCTGAGGCAATGTCATGCAGGCTTGGAGGCTTGGAGGAGTGGGTGTCAATCAACCCGAGCTGCACCCATCATCCACTCAAAAGCCAGTGCTGGTTCATCACAACCCACATCATCACTCACCTGAGATCCCCCGTAACTGTTGCCTCCTCCCAGTCCAAACTCAGAGTACTGCAGCTCAAGCTTGCCTGAGTTCACCAGTGACTGGACATCAATGCCATAATTGTTCTTCATCTCATCACCAAACATGAACGCAGAGTTCTCAAACTCACTGCTGCTGAAGCCAGGGCCGGTGAATGGAGCGTATGCTGAGATGCCGACCTGCACCAGGAGAGCAGTTGACAACAAACATCAGGCTGCAACAAGCCAGAATTCACCGCAAACATGCTGCAGTTCAGATATTGAACATGATGCTGTTGGCTGCAGCTGCATGATGAACCTCGATGGTTGCATGGCACTCTTCCTCAACCATAGCAGTAGTGCCACGCTGGTATGATAGTGACAAGGGCGGGCTACTCACAAAGTCCAGTTGGTTGTTGAGGAGGTTCTGCAGTCCTGCCACATCAATAGCTGGAGCATTGCCGCTCTCCGGCTCAATACCAAGCTGCCACGCCAACCTGTCAATCAGACAACAGCAGTGAGTCAGCAGCTAACAGGCAACACAGCACATGTCATGGAGAAACATAAGACAACTTTGCAGTTGGGATTGCGCACTGCTGCATAGTAGCCGCCAAAAAAGCTGACGAGCCGCCACATTGGTGGTGCAAATCTTGCAAACGTGTTGAGGATCATGCAGTAAGTTTCACGACAGTAAACTGGTAGTGGATTCACTGACAGCTGGCAGCAGGTTGCAATGAACGTAGTAGTCTGCTCAGCATGTATGCCCCTGCAGTCTCACCATGATAATCTTGATGAGTCAAACGTCTTGCTGACACTTGTAACATCATCCAGTCTGTTGAAGTTCAGTCCAATACCAATCTTCACGTCAGCATGTTCAGATCCCAGTCTCTCTTTGAGTCCTGCCACCAGGCCGCCCCACTGACTGGCAAATCTCATGATGGTGGCGCTCATCTCACCCTGCAAATAGAGAGCAGCACAGCATGGATGAGGCTCACATCCATGTACAACTCTGCAGCGTGCAGAAGTGTGGTAGACAACAAGCACCTGAACCAGCAGGCACTGGGAATGGAGTCAAGGCACTGGGAATGATGCTGGTCGCTAGATTTCATCAAAGTCTGTATCTGAGTGTGAATATCAAGAGGTGTCACCACTCACCTGCATGCCGAAGTACACCACTGGCCTTGATCTCCCTGTCAATGGTTTTAGAGTGCCCTCTTCTGCTGTGATCTTGAGGGCTGATTTAAGAGCATCAGCAAGAGGGGCCAGCATGATGTCATAGTAACTACAGCAGCAGGACAAAAGACACAGAGATTGTCAAAGGCTGTTGACAGGCAAAATGCGAAGTTGTCCAAACTGTCCATGCCTGCCTGTGTGATGCAGTATATTTGCACTACAGTCTTGCACAGAAGCAGTCTCAAGATGCCTCACCTGAACCCGCCATATTTGGCTGTTGGTTGCAGGAGTAGTCCATTTCTCCAGGCACCATTTGCAGTGCCGTCATCCAAATGTGGTCGTACATAAATGGTGAACCCTTGTCTCAGGGCCTCACTGAAACACACGGTCATGGCTTCCCTGCAGCAAGTTGAGCATCCAATGGCAGTAGTTGAGCTGGGGATTGTAGATACTCACAGTCCCCGTCAACCTACAAGGTGCGGGTGCAAGGCATGTGTGTCATTATTGTCTGCCATCACAGCGTGTGCGCTGAGTAAGCTGACAGCTGCTGCAGTGGTAAATCAGCACATCCTGCATGTACTGGCTGCACCTACCTGTATTCTGCCAGCACATTCTGATTCCAAGGTGAGCATTGGTTCTTGCCATCATCTGTGTGGTGCATGTAG
>LWCB01002198.1:0-20195 GCA_001630525.1 Coelastrella sp. M60 | reverse complement strand
GCACAAGGAGACCAGCAGCAGCAGAATGGTGCTCATTGGGGTCACCACCAGCTGATTAGCGACTGCTATATGGACACTGCTGATGCTTGTTATGGACAGAAGCAGAAGTCGACTGCAGGCAAAGCAGCAGGGGGAGGCAGGAAGCGAGCTGGTACCAACAGTAGTGCTCGTAGTACTGCCAGTCGTGGCAGCAGTTTGACAGCTGCTGCTACTGCTGTTGCAACATCCGCAGCAGGTATGTGTCAACCTGCAGCTCCCACTGCACGCCAACGCTCTGGTAGTGGGGGGCTGAGTGAGGGAACCGACTCTGGTATGTTGGATGACACCCTTATAGATCCATCATTGGATGGTTCCACTGCTGTGGCTGGCATTGGCCTCAAGTGCAGTAACAAGCAGGAACGCCTCAAAGAGAAGAACCGTCTGGCTCAGAGGCGCTTCAGAGCACGACAGAAGACTATGCTGGAGCAAATGCAAGTCAGGATGGATGAGCTGGCCAAGCAGGTAATGACAAACCTATCTCCGTTTGGTAGGGAGGCTACACTGTCTTATTAAAGCAGGGCACATTTATTCAGCGGCATCCAATCAGTGAACGACTGTCTTATATGAGGCGGCTCATACATCGGCATCCTACTGTTTTTTGCACAATGGTCCTCCTGTGTCTGCACTTGCGGGTCTTATGCTATGTAGATTGTAGATCTCAGTGGAATCGCAACTTGGGACGTGAAAGCAACTACCCGGCTATTACATTGTGTTCTGGCAATCACGGTCTGCTGTGTGCTTCTCTTAGGTTGATCAGCGGGGCAAGGATCTGGCCACGTTACATCAGGAAAACCAGGTTCTCAAGATGATGGTTCAAGAGCAGCAAAAGGTGTTGATGGTGGCCATGGTGGCACAGCAGCAACAGCAGCACGATGTTGCCTACAAGTCAGCAACAGAAGCAGAGAGCATTGCTCAGGTTCGGGCTCATATTGCATCAACTGATGCTGCCACATTGGCTGCTGATGGCAGCAGCAAGGCAAGCGAAAAGCAGCAGTTTCAGCAGCTGCAGCAGATGTATCAAGAGCACTGGCAGCAGCAGCAGTTGCAGCAGCTGCAGACTGCTATAAGGTGAAGCTTTTTGTGCTGTACTGGGGAATGTTGGTCAGGTGCAGCAACAGCTGGACCTGCTGTTGCTGGAAGGTCATCCTCATTATGACTGCCGAGGCCTGAGCAATGTCTTAGTCCAAGAGTGCATATGGGGTGATGTTCAACAGATATCCGGGCAGGTAGTGCTATAGAACAGCACTGGTTGATGTTGTTGACAATGTGTCATGTTCTGCTGCCAACATCATCACCAATAACTGCCACAGCAAGATTGCCTAGGGGCAAAGACTGTTTAGGGCAGTATTCTGCTGCCATGATTCATTGCAGCCAAGGTGTATGTTGTGTGGTTTATGGTGTAGTGTCGAACTGTTGATGGCAGGTGCTTAAGCCGCTTGCGTTGGTCAAGACATTGTGTGATCAAACAATTGCGTCACGCAATGTATATGGACGTCCCTGGCGCGACAGACATTGGCACTGGCATGTAGGCCTGTGCACTTGGCAAAAACAGACTGTGCTGTTGTGATTGTGGAGACGCTGACATGTTGTCGACTGTAGTTTGTTCAAGATGTCTTGGGTGGTAGGGTTGGCTGCAGGTTACAACAGCTGTGCAATGGAGAGTTTTTTGCAGCATATTCTCCTTGCAACATCACACATCCCTGTATGACTGACTCAAGTAAGCGCTTGGCATGGTCACATGATCTGATGAGTAACCCCAGAGCTCCGTATATTGATCTGTTGTTGTGGCGTATCATGACACTCAAAGCCAGTCCTTTGGGTTCTTTGGCGCTACATCCGTTGGCAGAAGATTTACACAGAAGAGACTATGTGTGCTATTTTTGTATGAAAGTTGAGCAACAGATCAGACACGAATTTTGTGTGATTGCTCAGGCCTTGACAGCAGCTGGCGATTGCCGCTAGCTGGTTTCGTCATGCTTGCGTAGTGGCTAGTGTTCAGAAATATGTTGTTTGCTGCAGACCACAGCTTTCATTGGTGGTGATCATGGAGAGTGTGAAGCATCTGGGAGTTTTGCAGGTTCCCAATATTCTAGATATTAAATCCTGTTGAACTGCCAGTTCCTGAGGCTTAGTTCAGGTATAGCTTGTCTCTGGACAAGCAATACTAGGAGTACTGTACAGCTTGTAGGCAGTTTTGGGACTGAGCTTGTGTGTGTTGGGGGGGGGGGGATCGACTCTAATGGGGCATGTCTTGGATCGCAATCTGATTGCTACATTGATCAACCCTATAGATTGGAACATCTCACAGGCTGCAGTCAAGCTGCCAGTGTGCAGCCTATAAACAATATGAGCACAATGTCAACAATAGTAGTTGCGTACCGCCCAGTCTGTGCCGTGTGTACGCAACACTGTAGTTGATACTCATGAGACAGGGCTGAAGCCAGGCTTGTTTGTTGGTGTGCATGCACAACGTTAGGCCTGTAAGCTGGCGTATGAAACTTACAAAGTACTAGTCATTGTACTAGTCATTGTGCTCTAATGATAGTCCCGGATGAATCATAGGGAGCTGTCACGATCTGTAGTGTCGGGTTGGCGTGTCTGGTTGTATGTCTTCGCCAGCAATGGTTGTAACGGTGATCTACTTGAACTGGCCTGGGTCTCTTGAGGCTGATGTATGCAGATCAAGCAGCTGAAACCACCTCAACTTGAGCTTCAGAAGCTTCTGGTTGGCTTGTTTGTTTGTCAAAGCTATGCATCAAAGTGGTGGAAGCCTGTCGGAATTTTGTGTTGCCAACCAGTATGGAATCAAGCACTGCTGGTGATGGGCTGTTGTTGACGTGAAATTCATGCAACAGTACCAAGTTTGTTGTAACATGTATGTACAGTATCAACTTGATGAAAAAACAGAGGCACCAACATCACAGCCATCAGCTGGGGCTTATCTCCTTCCTTGCGAAAAAGCATTGGTAGTCACACACTGCCATTGTCAGCAGCCCAATGCCAATTACCACCTTCCACAGGTGGGCATTCAGCGGGACCCCGGCAACAGCTAGTTGCCAACAGGCCCAAAGCTTCAGAGCTGCCACCACGGCCATGGCAAGGTTTAATTGCCTGAATGTTGATGCAGCTAGACGCCCACGATCTGCGGCATCTTTGAGAGTGTACCAGACAATACCTGCATCGCCAACAAGACATATGCTGTTACCTATGCATTAGAAGACTGACAACGCACATGGTATTATATGCATACTCGCAAGCACGGCTAGTATCGATGAAATAGACTCATTAAATCAGACCAAGGTTCCAAAAGGTAGAGCGCGTGCATGGTTGGTACTTGTGAGGGGCCCGCAGCATGTAGTGCACATACTTGTCTTACATCTAGGTTGGCACACTGCATTCGCTTGTACATACGTGTTAACTACTTCATAGGGAAACATAACTAGCTTCTAACTACTACTATGCAGCTTGGATGGCATCTTACATGATGAATGGCTGCACTTCTCCAATATTGCTTACCTGTCAACACCATGCCTGCTGCTCCTGCCTGTTTGGCAAAAACAGCTGCTGAACCACAGTCAGTGGCCAAAATTGGGCTGCTGGATGTTGAGGGGAACTGCCACACAAATAATGCCAGTGATGCAAGGGCGCAAGTGGCATAGAAGGCACCTGGATATGCACAAGCGACTTGGTGCTTAACTGCCGCTAGGAAGGTCATGCTGTGCTGTATGTGTAAAATTGCTGGGTGCTTTCAGACGGTGTAAAAAATTTGGCTGTCACACAGTCTCTAGGGGGTTGCTGGCTGAACCCAGGCAGTCTTGGGCTCATAGGAGGTGTCTTCCCCTGCATATGCATCTGCGCTGTCCCTGTGCAAGCTATCAGCAGAAGCAGCCCTGGCATCCTTGACTACACACAGGTCTCACTCACTGATGATATTTTTGGGACTGAAGAGGTCCTTGGTGTTGCCGAACAGTGATCTGAGGATTACTGGCACAGAGAAAGCACCAGATCCAGCAACATAGATACGCCCAGCAATGAAGGCTGTCAACAGAAACACTCCAGCAGCACCTCTGCAGCAGAACAAAGACAGACACGGCAGAGACCTCAAGTGTTCAGCATGTAGAGCCAGGATGCAAATCATTTGCCTGATAATGGCTGCATTGCAGGGAAAACCCGAAAAAGGCGCGTTTTGTAGCCCTGCTGATCTGAAACAGGTCAGCCGGGCAGGTCGCTGTGACAGCAGCCATACTGATCGTCTGCATTCTGACGTCATTTTGCAGATTTATGGATAGGGTACCACATCTTGGAATCGTATGCGTACTGCTCCATGCAAGATACTGTGCTGCCAAGTGTAAGACACAGATCTAGTTGAAGTGAATGCTCAGAAAGGATCTGTGTACAAGATGGAGGCAGAAGTTTCCAAGCGCTTGTGCTACTGACCCAAACTGGCTGCTGGCACATAGTGCTTTGTTCCTCAAGAAAAGCACTGCTGCTATCACACTCTGGTACATGACACCCAGAGCCAAGCGTTTGTAGGTGTCAGAGGCCAAGCGGTCATGAGCAACCGCATCCTGTATGTCAAAGACACATACACCATAACCTCATTTGCTGGGGCTTGCTTGTCAGGGAGCTTACAGTGAGCATGGACACTCTATACCCAGATTCGACTGGAGTTATGCAATGAGAGCGGTTCAGAGGTTGCAGGAATGGTACAAAATCAAACATCGAACTGCCCTGCGCAAAACAGAGCCAAACTTCAGATCTCTGTCAGCAACCTGTACTGCTGCAAGGACTTTTGGAGTACAACCTCACCCTCAAACACATCAGGCATGACACCATAAGCCACAGATGTGACCCAGCTGCAACTAGCAGGCTTGTGGCTGCCTCAGGTGCGAATGGTGTTGCTCCATCTAGAAGTGAGGGACGCAGCCCTAACAGGTTGGTAAGGCTCCATTGCGGTCTGAGGGTGGCTGCAGCAGCTAGGCTTGTGTGTACAACTGCAAGGACTGACAGAGCTGGTATCTGCTGATCCTTCGTAGTCAGCAAACCTGCAGGGCAGAATGTGTTATATTGACCCCCATAGCTGACAATAAACCCTGCTGCCGGTCATGTGTGACATGTGTTGATGGTGCACAAAAGCAGCGACAATCAAGCAGCGTCCAGCGCACTAACAACAGATCTAGATCATGTTGTACCTCTTGCAGTTGCACTGGGCTCCGGGTCTCCTTCTTGCGAGGATGCCTGCAACAGTATCCTGAAGCGTCTGCTGTATCTGCAATTGTTGGTACTCCGGATGCCAACTTGGCTTAAAGGATACCCTCGTTTGCACACTTTACTGCAGGCACCATTGTTGAGTGAAATGCACTGCGAGCGAGGTGTGAGGGATTTGAATGTCATGAAGACGGTGCTGTCTCGGCGAGGTTATGCAATCTCGCGTGTTCGTGCCTCAGACAGCTTCAACGTGCATTATCCTACGTACGGCACGAGTTGCTGTTTGATTCGTCAATCACAGCAGATACGGCTGCAAGCTGTCGCTAACAGCCTGTTGGTAGTTGTACCGACCGCTCCCGGAACACGAGAGAGGTGGAACAACACAACGCAGTCTACGGCAGGTCAATAATTCAGCTATTCCGTTGAATACCTCAGTGCGTGCTTTGCGGGCCCCTATCGAGACCGACAAGTCGAGTGCCCTTGTGTCACCGCCATTTCCCAATCACTGGGTCTGATCCAGGCTTGCTGTCACTTCAAACATTTGGAACAGTGAATAGCGTGTGCTAGCTAGCCCGGCAGCTGGGTGGCTGCCGGGCCACGTGAGAGACGTAGAGGCATGGCATCAGCACTGGTTGCAAAGCCAGCACCCCCTAGCGAGCCTGAGAAGCAGACACAGAAGGCTATACTCAAGTACGTGCTAATTCTGCGCTGCACGGTCGGTGATACATCAATGTCACAAGCAGCTGCTGGGCCTGGCAGCTTGGCATCTGGTTGTAGGTCTACTGTTGCTACATCAGGCCTGATATCTCTACTCAGCCTGATTCGCCTATACATACCAAGCAGCATCAAATAGGAAGCAGATTGTGTGTATTTACGATGTGGTTGCCAGTGATCATCATTTGTGGGATCATCGACATACTGTCACATGGCCCGGCCAGCTGTTGACAGCCTTAAACACCTTGCCTACTGCTTCATGCTTGTGCAGGCGTATCGTGAACCCCATAGGTCCTTTTGTCAACTACCTGCAGGTGCGATGTGTGTTTGCACTTATATGACAGCAGCACACTGCAGCGGGTGCCCATGTGCTCTGTGCCACTTGTTTGCTGTCAGCTAGTGTTCACCGGAATGCAGCAACACCCTACACAGCAGTACATGATAATCACACTGAGACGATGCTCATTTGCACTGGCAAGGGCCCAACAGCGACTGGAGTTGTCCACCAGTTTCAGTGCAGCGACCAGCAGAACACTTGCCTTTTGGCAAAACACAGCAATCAAGCAGTCATTGTGCATCACGGCTCACTTTTCAGCGTGCTGTTGAGCAGCTAGGACCGTCATCTACAGGGTCCAGCAGCAACCGGCAGCCCCTGCTTGAAGGTAGCCTCAATCAGCGGCAACCCTGTGCCTTGCTGCTTCTAAGCAGTCACCTTAAGGCTTGGCACCTGCGCCTCACCACATGTGCTTTTGTAAACTACTGCTTATGCTGTTACATGCAGAGGCAAGTTGACGTACAGACCTGCAATAGGACACCATGGCTACAGCCAACCATGGCAGGTGCCCTGAAGGTACTGTCTGTTGCATGCAGCACTTCCAGGACTAGCGCAGTAATGTTGGTGTTCAGCAGTAGACTTGCAAACCCCTGCTGCCGCAAACCATAATGTTTGGTACCATGTGACAATCTTGCAACTGGAGGAATCACCAGTGAAGTCTGTCGCAAGCTTGTGACCCTTTGTAATGCCTTCTTGGAGACGATATGGGCTGTTGTAACCTCAACGCTGCAGCATCAATCAGGTGGCAGCTGAGTTTGCGTGTCATCAATTCAACTGCAACCCTGCTGTTCATGTATCCCTGGATTATCCGCTGCAGATCCTGCCACCTCAGGGGTACAGTACTTGTCCCATCTCAAGTGTCACCAACAAGTTCGTGCACAGCAGTCAGAACAGAACGAGATGTGCTGTGAACTGCGTGAACTGGACACCAGAGGGCCGCCGCTGCATGACAGGGGACAACATAGGCCAGATTACACTCTGGAACAGCACGGACTTCAAACTGGAGCAGATGCTGCAGGTCAGGACCCAGCTACCTTGGGTTCCTCTGCACCATGTTGCAATGGTTGATTGACAGGACAAAAATGACTAAGCAGCGATAGCTTGTTGCTCAAGAATGACAGCCCAAACAAGCAAACTAAGTGGCACCTGTACCCACCACACCTGCATCCTGCACTGGCTGTCTGCGCTCCCTGTTGGTTGTTTCTACAGGCTCATGACAAGGGGGTTCGATACCTCACGTTCACCCACAACGGCACATTCCTGTTTTCATGTGACGACCTGGGCACAATCAGGATATTCAATCCCAAGTTGGCGCCCCTGCAGATGGTCAACGCACATCAGGAGTCCTGCAGGGCTGTTACTGTGTCTCCTGCAGATACGAAGTTTGCCTCATGTAGTGATGACCAAACCATCAAACTGTGGGACCTGGCAACAACACAAACAGAAAGAGTGTTCACAGGTACGTTGGGGGTCTTCCGCCAGCTGTGCAACTACTTGATCCCCACTGCAGCATGTGCAGTGAGAACATACCCATCAGTGTTGGCTGTTGCGCACCACAGGCACCTTTATGGCTCTGTAAGCATGCTTGCAGCTGTGGTCATACACTATAATGCTATGACAAGTCTTAATGAGGCTGAGCACATGCGACAAGCACATTTGGTGACGTGGTGTTATGTATCTGCCCTGGTGCAGGTCATGGCAGTGATGTCAAGTTTGTTGACTGGCATCCGTCCAGCAGTTTACTGGCCAGTGGTGGTAGAGACGGCATGATCAAACTTTGGGATGCCAGAGAAGAACCAGCCGGGGCAAGCATCACTACATTACACGGTCACAAGGCACCTGTCAATCAGGTAGGTGCCCTGGACTCACGACTCTATCCCGGCATACCTGCATGTTTTTGCTCAGTAAGAAGTTGACATGGACATCAGGTGTTTCAGCTGGTGGACAAGTGTGCATCTCATGCTCTTTCTCAAACAGCTGTTTCCTGCAGAGTCTTCCAGGGCATGTCAGGACTCTGCTGGTCTCATTTTCTTAACCGACTTCTCCTTATGAGCCTGTATGGTGGTGGTTTCTGCATAGGTACGCTGGAACTTGAATGGCAGCTGGTTGCTATCTACCAGTCGTGACCAAACAGTCAAGGTGTGGGATATCCGCCACACTAAAAGGGAGTTGCGTAGCTGGCAGGGGCACACTAGAGATGTGTACTGTGCTGCATGGCACCCTGTGCATCTGGAGCTACTGGTTTCAGGTGAGTGCAGATGCAGCTGCGAGGTGGTTCCTGCAGAAGGCTCCATGTGCAGGCATGAGGTAGGGGTTCGACATACCCAAGGTGCCTGGCAGCGGCTTGCTGCGCTTTAAGCGGTTGCAGATAACCTATTCTTGGCTTGGTTGACACATGACAACCCTGGCATAATAGGGGTTAAGAGGTGTGTGTAGCAATATGTAACCTGTATCGCACAAACAGTACTGTTGCACATATGTGACATTTGTCCTGCAGAACTGATACTTGAATGCAGTGGTGATGGTGTGTGTGGTCCTGCACTACTGTCCCGTTCCTTGCTGTTGTTGCAAGCTATCCGTGGGTCAACACATCTATGCCCCTTGGCGCAGACGCAACTAGTGTCCAGCAACATGTCAACTGGTGTCTTGCTGACATCTATCTTGTGGGGGTGTGTGTCTTTCATGTTACCATCATCAGGGGGTGGTGATGGCTGCCTGTTCTTCTGGATGGTTGGTCAGTCTGAACACGTGTGCAAGGTGGAGGGAGCTCATGAGAACAACATCTTGGGAGTAGCTTTCCATCCCAACGGCCACATGTTGGCTTCATGTAGGTGTAGTCTGCTGTTCATTGAGCAGCTCAAGTATACAGCTAATTGTACCTTGCTACTGTAGTACATCAGTATAACTGGCTCCTTCCCTTTGTGAGCTAACACCTGCCATGCTGGGCACCATTGCATATGTCCTTTGCATCATTGCCATCATCGAAGGCATGCCTATTTCTTGTTACCTTATGCTTGTTGTCATCAGCCTGAATTCCCTTGTTTTCCTTTGCCCGGCGCCCATGTATAGGTTCCATAGAGGCGCTGATCAAGTTCTGGGTCCGTCCCCGACCTGGAGATCCTTGGCGAGGGGCACTAACTAGTGAACAAGAGGAAGCCAACACATATGCAGAGCTGCTGGCAGCAGCAGCAACAGGAGCAGCAGCAGGAGCAGCTCCTGCAGCAACAGGAGCAGCAGCAGCACCAGGTGGTGTGTTGGGCGTTGCTGCAGGGGGTCAGCTACCTGGAGGAATATCAGTGCAGCTGCCGGGGCTGGGAGGTATCCCAGGCATTGGGGCACCAGCAGCAGCAGGTGAGCTTGTGGCGCTGTTAGTCCCTGTGGTGTGTTACCTGTTGACTTATGTTGCCTGGGAACTGACTTTGAACTAGCTACTTACCACGAATTGATTGTGAGGCTTGGTGAAGTTGACACAGGATCCCCAGGCACTAGCACATGACAAGAAGAGCAGTCTTGCGCTTGGTAATGCATTGTCTGATGTGGCTGCCCGAAGCTGTGTTTCAAGTTGCTGCTGGTGTCTTGACTGCACATGACTGCATTCAGCTACGTTGGTTGATATGACTGAGTGAAGAAATTGTGCATGTTCGTCTGATTCTGCTGTTACTGCTTCAGGTGCTGCTGGTCGGCCACCTGGTATTGGGCCTCCTAGACCTCCAGCTGGTGGTGGCCCCCCTCATCCTCCTATGGCACCACCACCACCAGCAGCAGGTCTACCTCCAGGTCTTGGGGGTCCACCTGGTGTTGGTGGGCAGCTCATTGGTGCTGCGCCTGCCGTACCTGGGCTGCAGCCAATGCAGCCAGCCGGCTTCCCAGCTGTACCAGGCTTACGCCCCGTACTGCCAGGAGGTGCATCAGGCGCTGGTATGGTGCCTTTGCCAGCCATGCAGCATTCAGGGGTAATGCCTGGTCTGCATAATCAAGGAAGTCAGCAGCAGCACGCTGGAATGAAGCGGCACAGAGACTCTGACGGGGATAGCTATTTAGGGCATGGTGTGCAACAGCAGCGGCAAGGGATGGGTTATAGAGGTGGGAGGGGCTATGGCGGACCTGGAAGAGGGCAAGGGTATGTGGGGCATCAGTATCAGCAGCAATCACAGCAGCAGCACCAGAACGAAGGTTATGGTGCTGGGGGGAGGGGTGGGTATGGCAGAGGTGTTGGTCGGGGTTTTGCAGGCAGAGGTGATGGTGGTGATGGCAGAGGGGGAGGCAGGGCTGGAAGTAGAGGAGGATTTGCTGCTAGGGGCCAGATGCGTGGGGGTGTTGCTGGTAGGGGTGGTAGAGGTAGTTACGGTGATAGGCGTGGTCATTGATCCATTAGCCTCGTGTATGATACCTTTTCAGTTGAGAAATGTTTTTCTTGGCAGCTAAATCTACTTGGCATCGGCCCAGGAAACAGAAAGGGGAACCGGTCACTTACATGTAGCGTCTCTCTGTGTCCTCGTCATGCGGTCTAGCCAAAAGAAGGCAGGAGCTGCAGAATACTCACATCTAGTAGTACCAGTTTATTATTGATTGCCTGATGTGAGTTTAGGTCGCCTACATGAAGCATCCGGCTCAACACATAGTGAACTTGGCCTCTTCACGAGTGCCATGGCTTCTACCCGCCATAGGCATCGCTGTATTTGTTCACCGTCAGTTTATCAAGTACCGTAGTCAGGACACAGCTGGTGCCAAAGCCAAGGCCAGACTAAAATCAAGGCCACCGAAGCTCCGCAGGGTGTTGCAGAAAACAAAGTCCAACCACATCCATGTATCAGCTTTGGACTCTGTGGAAGCTGCCGAACATGAACGGCTAGCAGCTGCTGGGTTGAGCAGCGACAAGCTCATGGAGTGGTTCACAGAGGATGAGCTTGAAGCCTTGCAGCAAGCTCAGGCGAAACCGGCTGCATTGCTGAGTCTTCTGTGAGTAGTATGAAGCTGTAGCAGATGTAGGGACGTGTTTACAACTACTTGTGGGTGGTTGTAGGCCGGTTCAGGTCTTGGTTATTGCAGTATAGTGATCAAGCAGTTGAGGAGTGGTTCAGTGCTACAGTACGCATGCATCTGTGCTTGTTTTCAGTTTAAGCAAGCCTGAATCCCCTCCGTTCTTCATTTCTTCATCCAGGTCTGGCACACGATTCATGGCGGATGATGGGTACGGCCTGGACTCTGGCAGTGAATGGTATACCGATGACAAGGACAATAACTGGCCAGACATGCTAGAAAGCGAAAGTTGCGTCAACAGCTCGTATAACAGCCGGCGCAACAGCCATGAAACCGCATTTGCAGTAGAACCACTCGCCCAGCTAAGTTTAGAGCTTGTTCAGTCATCAGGGCGCTCTAGCAATCAGCAGCAGCAAGATGCAAAGCAGCAGAACTGGCAGGCAACACAGCACCTGCTGCAGGCACCAGAGCAAGCCCTACAGCAGCAACAGCATCAGCAGCAGAGCCCGGAGATTACGTCGCCTGCTGCTGCAGCAACAGTTGGCTCTGTTAGCAGCGGCGGGGACTACTTCGAGCCTTTACACTACTTCGGTCTATCTCCTGCTGCCAACAGAAGCAGCCGCACAAGCTTGGACATTGCTCAAGGGAGGTACCTCCCAATGAGAGGTGCATTGTGGGCCTCTAGTTATCCTCCTCACCTTGATGACCTTGACTTCGCTATCAATGAGGAGCATCAAACAACTGCAGCGCCGCAACAGCTTGCTGACAGGCAGCGGACAGCTAACAGCAACATGAGCAACACTCCTGCAACTTCTGGCGGACAGCAGCAGCCGCAGGAGGATCGGCATACCTCTTCCAGAAGGTGGCTGCAAGAATATGAACCTCCTATGCCGGATTATGAACCAGATTTTGACCTGGATCTTGATGATATGGACTTGTATTACGATTATGAGCCGGATTATGTGCCAGACTTTGATGACGACTTGGCGTTTGACCAGCTGGATGCAGCTTTTGCAACAGCAGCGATGCACTCAATGGGTGATGTGTTGTTGTCAAGTCACTGAGGAGAAAGGGTATATGCAGCAGTCTACCAGCAGTAATGCAATCTTGTGCATTTCTAGTAGCTCATGCCTTGGTCTGTGTACAGCAAAGGTTGTTGTGTCCCTCGGTATGTGTGTGCTGACCAACACAGTTGCTGGTTTATGCCATCCCTGCATGGATATGTGCATACTCGGCTGCACTTTCCAACTGTCACACGCCGTGCTTGCTTGCTGTTTGGGGAGTGCTAGTTCAGCAGGTGCATGGTATCTCACCGTTTTGTAGGTCAACTGACATCCTGGGAGAGTTGGAGGGGCAGCAGATGCTGCTCACCAAACGTAAGCAACAAAAGGGGTGATGGCTCAGGAGGGACTTTTTTGCATGTGTAGTTGACAGTACTTAAACCAACTGACTACTGGTGGGCCCAAGTTCCTCTGTTTTTGCTGTGTTACTGACTGCAAATGCTGTAGCATCTATGTGCACAATGATATGTGTTTTTAACTACAAGAAGCCTGTAGGTCAAGAGCTGTCTTCTTGTCACCTCCTCACTACATTATTGGTGGGGTGACCCTATTGGTGGCGAGCTGCTGAGTGCTGAGGCTAATGAGGTGTCAGATTGGGTTTTGTGACACATTGCATGCATGGTTTGGCATGTCTGAGGGCATCAGAGGGCAATGTTGGCCGAGAGCCTCGAGGGGTCAATGCACTTTAATAGTCAGATTACTACTTGACCGCCCAGTGCAGAGGGTACTATCGTGCTGCAATGACCACTTTGCAATCAGTCTGGCTGAACCTCTGCTTGCTGGCTGCTATTGCAGCAATGTCCTGCTGTTTGCAGGATGCATGACACTCATATTGCATGTCCAGCAGCTGAGTGCTCAGCAGCAGATGCAGCTGTGCATTGCCCTACATCAGATGTTCTTTGCTGTGTTGTATGACTCTTTGCCTTTGGTGTTCACATCACACACTGGTAGCTATTTGTGCAGCACCAGCAACTGCCTTCTGTTTATGGCCAACGCTGCATTAGACATGTGTGAGTGCTTAATGTATTCAGTGGCTGTTGAGGGTTGGTGCGTTCCAACTTTACATAAGTTTTTGCCATGGTCAGCCTTTTTGTCTCTGCTACCCGGCTTGTACCAGTCTTCATCACCTCCAGCAGTCAGCAGACCACATTGGTTGCAGCACTGCTGCAACATGGTCTGGCAGACCATGTTGCAAGCATGCAACGTGCTATGAGTCTGTCTACTGTACTTGATGTTATCCCAGTGATCAATGGCTTTATGTTGCTAGAATTGTTTCATTGGTTGAGTTTGTACAGGCCCAAAGCTGGGAGGGCTGAGGTCTGCTGCAAGCAGTAGGGCCGCCCTTGTAGATTGGGGTAGAGGGCATAAGTGTGGAAAGGCGTTGAGAAAAGGGTGATTCTGCTGCTCACAAAGGTACCAGATATATCTTTCTTACGGTTCAGCTGTGATTCAGCAGAGCCACTGCATTGTGGATATTTCAAAGGTCCCACTGCAATTCATTTGCGTGTCACTGACTTATGGCACGCTGATTGGTCATATGTTGCGGTGTACTGTGCACTGCTCTGCGCAAGTGTCTTGCAGTTTTGTTGGTCGCCTTCAGGAATGTGCTTGCATTCTATGTACACAATCAACTTCAAGGTTGATGAGCGAGCACGTGTGCACATAGGTCCTATGGAGCCGAAGCATGTTGGTAGTGCTGCAGACATGTGGCACATGTTCAGCTGCAAGTGACTGGATTTTGTATGTGGGGTTGCTGATCAGTTTGCTGCTTATGGGCAGTTTCCTGCTGGCTCATGCCCTGCCTGCGAGTTGTTTTTATTGTCCTAGTAATGTTTTTCAAATTTCAAAATGACTCAGACCGCAGTTGTTGACCTTGATCACGATTGAGGATCTAAGGTTTTTGTTTCAATTAGACCCTTGAAAAGAGTGCTGCAATTGTTGCCACTTGGCCTTCAACAAGGGTTCAGGTTGCATGGCAGTGACCTGTCACATGTTGTTCGTCACAATAGACTTGAACATGTGTTGGAAATACAAGCAAGGCTCAGCAGCCACATGATGATACGTGCATACACTCAGGCGAGCAACTGTACGATGGATGTGCGTTGCCCCAACTCCAGCTCCTCGATGTATTAAAGCTGCAAACGCATTCAATATTCTGCACCGCTGTCGGCAGTGCACCTTGGCAAAACCCCATTGGCGCAGCGCGCGTCACTGGTTACGCAAGGCGCTCTTGTTCCATCGTGTGGCTGTTGTCTCGGGCAGGCGCCCAGATCGCCATGTTAGTTACTTAAACAGCAACAACCAACGTCATGCGTATACAGCTCGGTGGGTTTCGATCATCCTAGGGTGCTTAACCGCCTTTTCATTTGTTGCTGTTGGCGCACGAATTTACGGCAACTTATACGCTGAAATGTTCTTGAGATATCCAATCACGCGGTGAAACACGAAATGCAAGTGAATACAAGTACCAAGGCCAACAAAGATGCAATCCAAGGGTGAGCACGGTTGCAGCTGCTGCAGTGTGCGCAAGGCTGTGTATGACAATACCCCGATAGGTGGAATAGACTGATAGCCATGACTGCAGACTGATCAAAACTCTGATGCTAGACCTTGGCAGCGCTTTTTGAAGCAGTTGTCTCATATGTGTAACATAGCACAAACCTGTGTGCACATGTGATGTTGTGATACACTGCTAAGCTAGCAGGTGCAGGTGCATGAACCACGACCAACCCTATAGAACATTGCGACATTGGTAGTGCGTATATTGTACTTCTGTCCGCAGAAGCAATTGCGACATGTTCCGATGTCATCATTGAGCAGCTCTGTGAGTCAGGGATCTCTGTCTGCTTTGCCAACCCTGGCACAACAGAAATGTGAGCCTAGCAGCACCAGTCATCTGCCTTCAAACTTCAACTGCAGCACTTGAATATGGCAAAGTCAGTGCTTCGTCACAAAAAAGCAGAAACAGCTATAGCACGTGCATCATCTGCAGCATCTGTGTCAAAGTGTCTTCAGCAACCATGGTGCCAGCCTTGTCCAGTTTTGTATTTAAGTTACTCCGAGTCTTTGTACTGTGACCTGCAATTTTTACAGACATCTGATCCAGACAAATGCTGATCAACTTAGATGGCAATAAGGCCAGTCTGAAAAAAAAGAAGCTACCTTGCTGGCCAGCCAGTCAGTTGAATGCATTGGCCTGTACAAACCGACAACCAACAACCGCTTTGTGGTTTTCATCATTATCCTGCCTCCTTAGGTGGCTGGTTGCAGCTCTTCAAAGGCAAAACAGCAGCATCCGGTCGATCCTTTGTCTGCAAGAGTCAGTTGTGACAGGGGCCTGTGATGGCTATGCCAGGATCAAGCAGCTTCCCGCTGTTGCTTTGTTGCATCTGGGTCCTGGTCTAGGCAATGGACTATGTAATCTACATAACGCCAGAAGGTATGTTGTGGTTTCTGAGCACCGCCGTTGTGTCATCTCTCATTGTGATTTCACAACAGGCCCTTGGATTACGTAAACCAGGTTGGCAGGGCTTTGATGCCTGCATATGCGGTGGTGCAATCTAAGATCGAAGCTTGCCAATGGAGCGGGACACAATGCCAGGAATCGCAGTTAATGGTGTATGAATGTGTTCAATTCTGTTTGAATGCAGGGCGAGCAGTCCTGTACTTGTGCTTGTGGGAGATATGGCCACCTGGCACAAAGCTGCCGACCCGGTGCTGAACCAAGATATCCAGGCACTGGCTTCAACTGTATCAGGAAGCGTGCTGGTGGTATCGTCACCGGAGACTGTCTCAAGTACCATACAGACAGCAGTAGCAGCAATGGGGTGTGGACATAGACCTATTGCAGGGCCACTTGTCACAGCACCTGGATCTGCAGCAGACAATGCATCTGCAGGGGCAGTCGCTAATAACCTGCAGGGCTTGAAGCTGACCAGTGCAGCAGCAAGAGTAACAGAAGTCAAGGAGACATGTTGTCCCGGCAGCAAGGTTGTGACAGTGGTAGTACCACATGACATATCCTGGACTGAAGCCCCACAGCAGCAGCGTTTGGCAACTGACACAAGCAGCAGTAGCAGAAGCCTTCCCAGGCAGCAAAGCAGGGTGGCGGGCAGTCCAGCTGCTCACAGATTCATCAGGGAGTGTGCTGCTGCGCTAAGACAGGCTCCGAGAGGCAAGGCTGCATTGATTCTGGGTGGTGCTGCTCTGCTTGCTGAAGGTGAGGAGAGTTTGTGTATAACAGATGTTCAGTGCGCTGCTACATTGCACTAATAGTCTATGCTGCAGTACCAGCACAGGACTCCATAGCTTGTGTATGGTATACATGTCTGCACTGATGCGGTATCGCCTGCTGGCTAGCTGGCAGCACAAGTTCGCTCATCTAATCCATGTTATCAACACATCTGGGCGTTGTTCATCGTTGATGCTTATTGTATCTGTTTGGGACAGTCCTCTACACGCATTCTTGTGGATGTGGCTGGCAGAAGATGTTGAGTCAGCTGTGGCAAGTAGGGGCGTCGCATGACAGCCATGGTGTAGGTGATATGCAGGAACAAATGACAAGAGGAGTGCTGACTCTCTTGTTTCAGGCTGAACACACTTGCTCCCTTCAACTGCATGCGCAGGTGGTGGTCTGCCTACAGCCGGTCGCATCGCGTCCGCTCTCGGCGCCGCATTGCTTTGCGAGCCACTGCCGGCACGTATCGACCGCGGGGCTGGCCTGCCTCACGTCACTCGTATCCCATACTTTCCGCAAGAGGCAGCTACTGAGCTCAAGAAATATGATGTGGTGCTACTCGTGGATGTGAGACGACCCGTTGCGGGCTTCGGGTACAAGTGAGCATCACACTACACAAAACTAATCTCCCCCAACCACGTGGTTCGTGCACGAACACAGAAAACAACTTCGAGAGTATCACAATTGCACCTCAATCACAGACCTGTCCTGCCACCTGACAGCCTTAGTATCGCTTTTCTGCCACTGGCATGCTGCATCAGTTCTGGCACGTTGCTGCTTAGGTACAAACGCCAGCCATAGACATCTGCAAATGCCATGTGACATCGATTTTCAAGTGTAATGCAGAAATGGTCCCAGTGAGTTGCTGAGCCAGCCTGATCATGCAATCTGGGAGTTGGACACTGGCACCGGAGTCATTGATGCACTGTTGCTCTTGGAGCGTGAACTTCCTGGTGCTGCAGCTGTGAAGCCTGGCGTGAACTGTGGAGGAATCTTCGCTGTACCACGCAGGCCCACACTGTCTCAACTTCAAGGTTCGTTGGTTACGGATTTTAAAGCATCGGCTGCTATAGGCTGTTGTTTGACTTTAAGACATGTTGGTCATGCGGCACAGTCTGCTACTGCCAGCCGGGCATGTGTTACTCAATCATCAATGTATCAGGCCAAGCTACAGGTGGTCACATGAGTTCCACCGCCTTGGCAGACAATCAGACGCCTCCAAGGTTGGACCCTGAGTATATAGACATCTCCTACACAAGCTTCCACTGCTACTGCTGCCACTGCTGCTTCATGCCTGCGCAGGTCCCCTGACATCAGCTAGTCTGTGTCAGACAGTTGCTGCTCTTCAGCCAGAGAACATCATTCTGGTTGATGAGTCACTCACAAGTGGAGGGGCATATTGGGACAACTCAAAGGTCTGCAGCGGATGCAACTGCCGGCAACTGCAGTGCTAGATGCAATTACGGCCTTGCTTGCAAGCAGCATGTCTCAAGCACATGATGCGTTGAGCCACTTGCCAAGTGCTCTTAACATTCAGCCCGCTGGCCATCAAATATGCAGAGTCACATGATTGACGCATCCCTATGACCACTGCAGTACTGCTGCTGGCGGTAAAGAAGTAACCATGACAGTGACAACTTACTTGTCAGAAGCACACTGTACCAGCTGAGCTGTCACATTGTTTGGGGCATGTAAACAAACGTTTTTGTTATCAGTGTATGGCCTGCTGTTACTCAATGTCTCAACATCATCTCAGGGCTGCCCCTCCTTCACACACCTGTGTCTTACCGGGGGAGCCATTGGCAGCGGACCCCCTATGGCGACAGGGGCAGCAGTAGCAGCAGCAGGACAGCAGGTCATCAACCTACAAGCAGATGGCAGTGCTCTGTACAGCGTACAGGTGAGGTACAGGACTGGATGCTGAGGCCTGTGAAGCAACCCCAGGTGTCCTATCGGCTGGATTGAGTGTCAAAGTTTGGAGGCGTCCCTTATTTTCCTTGTAGATGCTCTAGTTATTGTGCTGGCAATGGGCTGATGTACTACTGCAGTGACTGCAGCATGTAGTACACGTTATGTGCTTCAAGCAATTGCCATGATGATGACGCGATGAGATCGATAATACTGCAGGCGCTGTGGACACAAGCTCATGAGAAGTTGAAGGTGCTGACCATCATCTGTGCCAATAACTCATATGCAATACTCAAGGTGAGTGCAGCATTTAGGACTATCACATAATGCAGGCTATGTTTGGCAGGCATTGAGGCATGCCTGTGGTCTGTTGGCAGGCGTCAAGACATGCCTGATTGTTGTTTATTTCAGCTCCCAGTGTAGCAGCTTATTGAACTTGCCGTGCATAAGATGGCACTGCAGCTTAGGATCTTGACTTGAAGCTTGACTTGAAGTGATTGATACTCAAATTTCAGACTGGGAGCAGCGACTGCTTTTGATTGTAAGTGAAATCATAGAACACCATCAATGCTTGGAAAGAGTACATCTACTGCTCTTTTGCTTGAATTGTGCTGTGTCCGACACTGGCCAAGTGGGCCAGACCTGCATGCTCCGGCCATCACATGCAACAGTATCACCATGCAGTGCAGGTGCTTAAGATTCAACCGTCTTAGCCGAACCTGTGGTCAAAAATGATGCTTCATGCTGCATCTGCGCGTGCTGCTGGCCAGGTTGAAGCAATGCGTCAGCGATCAGGCTCAGATTCCCTGACTTCCCTGTCTGGGCCTGAGATCAACTGGGTGTCAATGGCTCAGGGTTTTGGAGTGCCAGCAGGCAGAGCAGAAACGACTCAGCAGCTGGCAGAGCTGATAAGCAATGGGTTGAGCGAGAATGGGCCTTTTCTGATTCATGCTGCCCTGTGTAGGGGCTAGAACAGCCTTTGTCAACAGCTGGAGTGTCTATCACTTGTGCATTGACACAGAGCCTGTGTAAGTCAGCTGTCTGCTCAGTATGGCGTCGTAGTATCAATCGACATGAGCAGATAGTGTACATGCACCGCTGCTCAGTCGCATCCACAGCATCTTTAAGTTCTTTGAAGAAACTCTCTTCGAAGGTAGAGTTTGAGTACACTAATGCTGAGTGCTGCCGTGACAAGATGCAGCATAGCACACATGCAAGTGCTTGTATTGCCACATTTGTGAACGAATATACCAAACAGGAATGTTCACAAGGGTTCAAACTCCTCGATTCTGCACACCGTGCGGCAGCCGTACGTGTACGCACCGGTACCCAGTACAGATACAGCTGTACACGTGAGATCTTCTGTACTAGCTGCATACACAGTGAAAGGATGATTGCAGCAATCACAAACTAGCAGAAGCCATGAAAGGCTCTGATACGTGCCATAATGACGCGGTCACAGTGTGTTGCACACTCCAATACTCGCGGACAGCTTTTGTGGGTGCTGTCCAAGGAAACTGTCTCGAACAGATTTTTTCGGGGCACGAGCTGCCGCATAGGATTCAGCAAGAGAAAATTTCTCCTGCTTCAATACTGAGTGTCCGAGTCGACCAGTATTGCGTCATAGACAACCGATCGTCTTTCATGCAGTGCACCTCTCAGCGGTGAACACGTGCTGTGCTGGCATCCTTTCACCAGGGTTGCAGGCCACCAT
>LWCB01002189.1:0-14275 GCA_001630525.1 Coelastrella sp. M60 | reverse complement strand
CACTGTTCTTGCCCAACCAGCCTACTGCTTCTGTATTCCATTGATTTAGCATATCTTTGTTTGCTCTTCTAATTGCTCTTCTAATCGCACTGCAGTTCATTTCAAGGCTCGTGAATGGGCCCAGCTGCTGGTTGTAATAGCCAAGCAAGGCCTGACTCCTCATCCAGTCTGGCAGCGGGGCTGTCATGCAGCTATTAGCACTCGGTTGCGCTTCATGTCAGCTCTGGACTTTTCCACATGTCTCTGGGGTATTGCTAGGCTGGGAGTGGAGCCCAGGAGAGCTTGGAAGGAAAGGTGGGGGAAGTGTCAGTACGTAGGACTTCACCATCGTGCAAGAGTCTTGCTGCACAGGATGTTTGCAACCTTGCAGGATAGTGTTGCCATCTTGCAAGGCTATAGCAGGATTGGTGGTAGGCAGCAACTAGGTACCAACATAACCATGACATGACTCGGTCAGTGTGCTACAAGCCTATGCAGGCGCCACAACATGAAGCAGTTGACTAGAAACATGTAGAGTACATGACTTGCTGTTGTCAACAAAGAATTTTTTGGAGGGGTTCTGAGCTGAATATGCTGCTTTTGATTGTCTTACAGGTTCTTTGCGGAGTCTTATAGCCAGCTGTTTTTCCTCACTCCCTCGAACTGCTGTGCCCTCATATGGGCTCTTGGTCGCTTACAGTGGCGGCCCCCACTTGAGTGGCAGGACCGTCTGTTTCTGGAGACCTACATCAAGGTAGCAAGCTTCAGTGCAGCAGAATTGACTGGGACGCTTCATGGCCTTGCTGCTTTACAGCTGCAGCCTCCAGTGCAGTGGATGTGTCAGGCTACTGCTGCTCTGGCACTTGCGGTACCTGATTTAGGACCTCAAGAGATCACAACATGTCTCTGGGCGCTCAGCAGGCTCAGGTAGGAGGTGTTCAGAATTGAAGCAGTCCAAGGAGCATGGTTTGGTGAACTTCAATGCTGCTTTGTACAAATGTTTGGATGTTGCAGCTGGTACCCAATGTCCTCACTGAATTGGTTGAGTTTTTTTCTTTTTTCGTGCTATAGCAACCATTGCTTCATGAGTAGTCTGTGCAGTGTTGCAAACCACAGTAGTTTCTGCTGTAAACTTTGTGTTGTATGCCATTCAGGTATCGTCCCCCTGAGCCTTGGTTAGCATCCCTGGCAGCACAAGCAGCACAGCTCTTGCCTGAAGCTTGGAAAACACCTATGCAGCAACACCAGCAGCAGCAGATACACACAACCAACAGCATTTTTGATCAGTCAGTGATTAACAGCACTTGGGCTGGTGTTGATGCTTCATGTTCTGCTGCAGCTGCTCACCTCCTCAGGGTGCAGCAGGTGCAGGACCGTCGTGAAGCAGCAGTAAGGCACCGCAGACAGCAGTTGATGCAGCAGCTGAAGCAAGTAGACGAGCAACAGCAGCAACAGCAGCAACAGCAGCTGGCAAGGTTCACACTGCAGCAGGGCCTTGGTATGCACCGGCTGAAGCATGCTATGTCAGGTCAGGAAACAGAGCTGCAGCAGCTGCAGTTGAGAGGGGACTTGGAGTTACTGCAGCAACAGAGATTTGCAGCAAGGAAGGGAGGTCTCAGCAAGCAGCAGCTTCAGCAGGGTGATGGCCATGCAGCTGACATGCAGGACTCAGCAGTAGGGGTGGATTCGTTACAAGAAACAGGTCCTGGCAATGCAGACCATGCTGCAGGTGACTGGGATGATGATGTCCAACAGCATCAGCAGGAGCAAGCAGCGAGGGCGCCCAATAGGACGCGGTTGCTGGGCCGCCATGATGTGAAGATTGCGCTGGAGGCTTTTGAGCAGCTGCAGTACAAAGCTGACAGGTGAGTTTTGGGGGTGATGGTGGCAGGTGTAGTGTGGGGTCTCAGTCGTCTACTGGCTTTGCTGAGTGTGGTGTGGCGTGTTGCTCCGGCAATGACACTGGTGTAGTGGTGTGCATGCAAAGGTGCATATGCTGTTTGTGATCAAAGTCATGGCTGTCACCTGAAAAGACAGCTGCACCTCTGCATGCAGAGTGACATGATCTGATTCTTGAGTCATGTAGTCTACTTGCACAGACACGGGGCGAGCAGCTGAGCCATCAATGCTGCAAAGTGGATGAGGCTGTTGACTGAATGTGGTCATGTCTCTCAAACACCTGACTCATAGCACAAACATACATGAGCCAAAGTTGGATCACGCCTCATGATTTTGTGTATCGTTGCAGTGACCACCCCTTGCTTGTGACAGCGAAGCACTTGGGCCTGCTGAAAAGTGATGGGAGTGTACGCAGAAGCACTTTCAGCAGCAATGACAGCAGCCTTCACTCTGCTGGTGCTGGATCCTCATTAGGGACAGATGACATTCAGCAGACCATGAGTGGGAGGTCTCTTGCTGTTGATGATCCCTCAATGTATGGTGTTGATGAAACTGTCAGCAAGCCCAGTGTTGTCAACATGGAGCAACAGCGACGTTCTGCAGCAGCTGTTGAAGAGGACGAGGATGTGTTCACGCCACGAGTCCATGGCACTAGAGGCTCTGAGCAAGTACTGGCAGATAGTCGCAGTGCCACAGGTGGTTGGTCCATACATGACAGCAAGCAGCTGCATGTTCTTCCAACAGAGACTCTGAGGAGGAGGAATAGGCATGGTAGGAGGTTCAGCTCAACAGGACAGACATGACAACCTTCAGGCACTGTGGGAAGCTAGTACTCTGCATGCAATACAAAGGTTGGCCATGCGATGTAGAAGATGCCAGCTGCGGCAGCTGCAAATCATGCTCTGGGGCTGCTACCCAGATCTGTGTTATGCGCTTTCTCTTGTGTGGTAATTGTCATTGTGATGTTGTTGATTTCATGAAAGGTAAAGAACGTTCCAAGTGGTTTTCTCACACGATTCCTCTTCCATTTGATGCCTAGCAAAGCGTCTTATGATATCCAAAGTGGATGACGGATATGTGGTAACGCAAGCGTTAACGGTCTCATTGGCCAGAGCTACGCATGCTATCCTACGGTAGGATTCTCAATACAGTATTTCAACATCAGTGCCGCCATCACACTTGATCCAGCATCTGTAAGTGCTGCGGAGTGGGGGCTTTAGCAGCCTAAGAAGCACGTGTGAGCTCCCGCTTGGAATGCTGCAGAGCAGGAAGCGGCTGGTTATTAACCCGCCAAACCGCAGGTACTCCACCACCTGGCTTCCTGGAAACAAGCCCAACATGGTAATAAGTGATCTCGATACCGTTTTGAAAGCTGTATTTTTGTATTGAGTTGCAGTATTAACATCAACAACAACGAGAAAGCAACGTCGTTGGGATGCAGGATGTTTCGCCGGCCCAATGCAGTGCCTGTAATGCCTGTGCGACAACGCAAACAACTTTTGAAGGCAGCGAGAAGGACCGTTGTGAATCAAGGACAGAGGGCCCGCTTGAGTTGGGCGAGGAACATCGCGGTAGTCCTGTTCTGGAGCTTGCTGCAGCTGTCAGGCCTCTGATTCCTTTCATGGACGAGTTTGAACCATCAAATAAAGAAAATGTGCCAAGCATCGTTGCCAGAAACCCCTTATGGTAAGCCCGTCGGCTACGGGGGAATCTGCAGCAGCTGCCCAGGCACTGTCCAACTGGCAACTGCATGCGAGCAAAAACAGATCACCCCAATATCAATCACCAGGCACCCTCAGCTGTGCATAGCCGTTGCTGACACGCAGCTGCCAGCATCGAGCTGTTTTTTGCTTTGTGCATGGCGCCATCACAATCCAGGCGCTAACGTTCTGCTGCACAATCGAGCCTTTGAAAGCCTCCTGTACTGACTTGGCCTTACAAGTAGTGGTGTTAGCTGGCATGACACCTTGGTGCAGCCGCAAACATATGATCATACTCCATGTGTCAGCTGCAAATGTTATCAGGGGTGCATATGGCAAGGCAAGCTGCCTGGTCATTGCTTGTAGAAGGTCCTCTCATCACGGTCTGCACTAGCATAATATGTTGCCGCGAACTTGTGTGCTGCAGGCTGGCATTGGCCCCTCTGGTCAAGGAGGTACACTTGCTGCAGGACAGTGAGCAGCAGGCAGTGTTGATGCTGCAGTTGCAAGACGCTGGAACCAGTTTAGTCTTCAAGGCTGTTGCAGCGGATAGAGCTGATACCATTCACCACCAGGCAAGCAAGCTAGCTAGCGAAGATGTTCTATCAGTGTACAATGTGTTGTTTGACATCTTGCCTCACAGATCGACGATGGATGTAAGCACGACTGTCAAGCACAGATGGACTGCATGTTGGCGTCATCGCAGTCGTAGGCCAGGTTGTGTCTCTGGTGGGTGATCAGGTCACCATTAAGATTTTGATGAGGCACAACAGGAACACCCAAGTCTTCATGTTGACCCAGCCACGTGTGGCTTTGCTGCATGTAGATCTGGGCCGAGATGGATGCTGCCTCCAACCTGCCCTGGCATCCTCTCATGGGGACGTTGCTAGCAGCCCACTTTGATGATGATGGCAACTGGTGTTGCGTCACGCCTTACGCGGGCTTCTGCCTGCATCACGTCATTGAGTCACCAGAGTGGTCAAGCATCACAGCGAAGGACAAGCTGGCAGTGGCAAGATCAGTCATTGCTCACAGCCTGGTGGTGTATGAGATTATGCAGCAACTGGTGAGTGGTGCATGGTATTTTTGAATGGTTTATAAATGAAGTGCATGTTGGTATCATATCATTGGTCACCTGGTCATACGGTAGCCTGATTTGGTGCAGTATTTGCAGTAAGACTCAACTAAATCCTTCAGGTGCAAAGTCAGCATTCAGCGGGCTCCTGTGCACTGAAGAAAGATTGAATCTAGGCTCGAAGCTTGATAAAGGTTGTCAGACCAGGGCAATGTGTTACATCTCTTGCGTTTCCTGTAGGGCTGTGGCTACGTCTATAGGGACGTGAAGCCCCTCAATGTATGTGTGGACCCCCTCACGGGCCATGTCAAGATCATTGATTTTGGCTTGACGGTAAGGGCGACATTGGAGGACTACTTTGACGGCTACACCCCAGGCTACTGTACCCCTGAGCTTGCTGAGTGGTCCACATTCCGTAGTTATGAGAAGCGCAAGCAAGCCACCAATTTCACCACAGATGTTTTCCTGACAAGCTTCATGGGGCTGGAGGTGGCAGTGGGCTTGGATGACTTGCCATGGCAGCTCAAAAGCAGCAGAGGGGGTGGGGATAGCACAGGGTGCTTGTGCACATTGCTGGAGGAGCATGCTGCTGCTGGCAAGGCTGGCTACTCTGATCTGATTCATCGGGTGTCGTGCCCGTTTGCACGTAACTTCTTCAGGAGGAAAATGTGCAGGGACCCATGCCAGCGGATGACGCCAGCCCAGGCATTGCAGCACAAATGGCTTGCTGGATGCAGAGCAGCGGTACTGGACAACTCATCAGCAGCAGGCTTGAAGCACAAACAGCAGAATCAGTACGTCATTCAGCTGCTGAGAGAAGTGCCATATGTGTTGATTCCCCGACAGATGCGAGAGCTTGGGGGAGCTGAGGACAGCAAATTGAGCAGTACCAACTGTGCATGCAGTGATAGGGTGGGTAGCAGGGACAATAAGCTTGCACACCTGACCCCGCAGCCGCCAAATAGCAGTGCCAGCCCGGCAACAAGCAGTGTCAGCGATGATGACAGTCATGGTGGAAAGAGCTTGAAGCAGCAGGCACTGCCGATAGTATCCACGCCCACAACAGTAGCAGCAGCATCAGCAAGCCCCGCTGTGCTGGACAAACCTGGCACTGCTGGGGCCGAAAATTTGTAGAGCAACCGTCAGGGCACAGTAAGGTTGCCATCAGAACTGCAAACAAACTGGCAAGAAAGACTGGACTAACAACGACGATGACCATTGAGGCTCGTGCTGGTGATATCGCATCAATTGCTGCAGAAGTCCCATCAAAAATGCAGGCACATGTCTTGGGTTCCATCTGAAATTCCTGCGCAGTGCATTTGCCTGGCTGCTGCGGTTGTGGGTGGTTACACAGAACTTCAGCCATCAGTAAACACTGGCCGTGATGTTCAATTTCGCTATGCTGCTGTGTACCTGCCGGCTCCTGTCCTAATTCAATGCTAGTGAGCTCACATGTGCAGGATGTGGGGCATCGCAGGCACAGAAACTGGTTATCAGGATGTGGAGGCTGCAATATCAATGAACAGGAACAGCCTGTACCTGCTTACAAGGCTGCCACAAAGCACCTGGAATGCTTGCATCCATGTTGACTTGTATGCTGAGTTGCATAGTGAGCCCGTACCGGCATCATGACACAGCAACTGCATGGGAGATGACAACGATGTGCATATGTGCCTGGTGTTCAACCACACACAGAGTGCTGCTTCAGCTGCGGGCTTGGATCCAAGCTCCGGAGTCTTATGGCACTCACAGCTGCTGAGTTGTGCTCGTTTGTGTGTTCACAGTGGGGTAGGTCTTAAGCAGATGTCTGTCTGGCTGCTTGTTCAATGGCATGCACATCCACTTGACAGCGGCACTTATGAGCTTCTTGACAACATCCAGTCTGCTTGGCAAGTCACTTGGTCAGTGGCCTGCTCAACAGGTAGGTCAACGTCCCTCACCTGGGCCCTGCAGTGCCGGGGGCACAATAGCTACAGGCCGCTGCAAGTGCTTACCCGCAGGACCCCCAGCCCGTTTTTGTTTATTGAATGTAGGAAACGTTGGTGGAAGTGTCTTCATGTGGTTCCTGACCTGCCCTGGCGACTGTCTTTGTGACTGCTTGCATGCATTGACACCAGGTCCCTGGTTCCTGACCTGCCCTGGTGACTGTCTTTGATGCAAGCCAGTTGAGGAGTACTTACTAAGCAGTAGTACTGCTCGTCCCTGGGAACTGGTTGCCCTGTCGTGAAGATTCAAAGCAGCATGAAAGGCATTGACTGCAATGTTCACAGACAGACTGTCAACAACAGGGGCCGTCAAGGGACTGGGACCTGGTTAGTAGTGCAAAGCAGCTGCCGCTTATCAGATGTACACTGTTTTTGCCCTGAACTGGCTACTCAGTAGCTTCTGTGGTGTAATTGTTCTATCTGTATCAGGACTTGAGCAATATGACATGCACTGCACGGTGAAGATGGCTTTTGCTGCTCTTTAAGTAAATGTCAACAGCTGTCAAGAGGGGTAAAAATAACACTTGCTCGAGCAAATTACTGCCACATTGCGTCCTGCTTTACTTAGGTACAGAAGCTAACTTGCGTAAGTGTGGTAGGAGGGTAGCTTGCGAGCTTATGTTTTCAATGATCATGCTAGTACGCGTTGTAGACCAGAACACATGCTATGCTGCTGTATTGTCGTGTTGCAGGCCCTGAATTTATACGCTGCTCCTAGCAGCTAGACAATTGGGCCTGATGACCAACTTGGTCTTGGTTGAACCACGAAAGCATGCTCAGAAGTACAGTCAGCGGCAGTAACAGGAGTATCCTGTCTGCTTGTTCTGTCCCCTCAGCAGAAGCAGCTACCAATGGGCAGGTCAGGAGAGAGGCTCTTGCAGTACAAACCTGCAGGACATGTTGACAGACCCGCAGGAGCCCATGCTGAGGTGCTGATCAGCAAGCAGGATGCCGTGCCACCACATCAAACAGCAGCTATTGAGGATGGCGAAGACATATTCACACTAAGTGACATGTTGCTGCTTCAAACAGTAGTACTATGGAGCAGAGGCTTTGGGGAGGTGGAAGAGGCATGGTAGAAGGTTTGGCACTACAGACCAACGCTGAAGACTCAGAACACCTGCTGTGTCATGGGTGGTAGAGCTGTTGCAACGCAAGGGTAGCATAAGCTGAGCAGCAGGCTGGTCAAGCTACTGCTTATATGTCGAAAGCAGTTGTCGTTGTTGAGAGCTCAAGTTGTCATCTGAGTGGTGGTAGTCTAACTCCTCACCTTTTGTTTGTGTCAGCAGAAAGCATCTAAGATGCAGTACGCGCCTGTACACGGATGTATGCCTATCCATCTACCCCATGACCTAAGCATCAATACCACATTTCCAGCTTACACATACGGACAGCAGTTTTGACAGATACGGCCCTTGCAAGCGTACCAGATACTGCTTTTTGAGGGTCGTGACGTAGTGAGGCCGTACAAGCTGTACATGTCGGGTAGATGATTTGCTTATGCTGCTGCGTGCCACGCCGTGCCATGCCACAGTGGGGCATGCTGTGGCATTTCAGACAAGATCGTAGCCCCGCTAGCCCAGCAAACCATTTAGACATGATCAACCTCATATGATATTTCCGGTCAAAAGGGGCCCGTCTGATAGTTTTGTCTGCACGTCACTGGAAACGCCGCAGTTGGGGATCACCTGCGAAGCTGCCACCCCTGGACGTAGCGGACTATCATACTTTATACTGTGTGCACCGTTGTCGGCCGGAGAAATCACACAGGATGTCCAGTGCCCATTTGTTGAGTGGCACCAGCTGTGCGACAGTGCGAGGCAAGATGTCTGCAACGCAAGGAGCAATGCTTTGCGTTGAGCCTTTGAGGCAGTTTGTAGCATATCTTAGCAACTTGTTAGCAGCAACACGCTTTGTTGCAAACTTCGCAATTGACTCTGCCATGAAGATGCTGCCAGGACAGCGCGGGGGTTTTGAACTGGAGCTTCCAGTCAGTGTGAGGCCCATGGTCCATCGTCTTGTGGATTATCAAAAGATAGCAGAAGACCAGGTGCCAGACATTGTCGCCAACAACCCCCTGTGGTAAGTGGTTGTAGTGCTGGTGAGAAGGCACGAAGGCAAAGCCTTGGGCGGCTTGATTACAATGAAGTCTCCCGACTTCAAAGCCATTATAAGTCTCTGCAAGTCAGTCTTTGAAACCTTTGACGGTGTGCTGTGTGCTCTGTTCAAAGCGTGCACACTGGCTCATTTAGGTGTACTGCAGCAGGACAATCTGTTATGCTGAAAGAACTGTTGGAAACACAGTTCTACAAGGCCATTGTCATTGCATGGGGAGTCATGTTAGCTTCCTACATCCAGTGTGCAGTGGTCTCAAAGCTGCAGTTGTATCGTGCTGTAGGGCACAGTTATCACAACTGGAGAAGGAGATCTACATGATCTATACAACCGAGCGCCAGGCAGTACTGATGCTTCAGTTGCAAGAATCTGGAGTCCAGCTTGTGTTGAAGGGAGTTTCCAAGGATAGAGTTGCTGTAATATCTGACCAAGTAAGCGATTCCACGCCATGCGGTGGGCCTTGTGCAGGAGTGACTGCTGACTTGGACTTCATGCTGTGCGGCATTCTCTGGTCCCATCGCCAATTGCAGCAAGTTGCTGCACCTGCAGCAGATGATGCTCACATACTGCCTTTGTGCTGTGTATGCGTGTGCAGATACAAGCGGAGGTAGGCGCTGCTGCAGCTCTGCCATGGCATCCATCGATTGGAACGTTGCAGGCAGCCTGCTTTGATGATGAGGGCAACTGGTGTTGTGTCATGCCTTATGTTGGCTGCTCTCTCCAAAGCATCATTGAGTCTGCAGACTGGTCGACATGCACCACAGCGGACGACAAGCTGACATTGGCAAAGTCAGTCATTGCGCACAGCCTGGTGGTGTATCAAATCATGCAGGAAGCGGTGAGCAGCCTCGCATGCCATCATTTTGCACAAATCCTGCTTCTTGACAGCATGAGACTGGTGGTCCATACATGTTGGCTTTGCAATGACATGCTGATCGTGCTGATAAGGCTGCAGGACATCCATCATACTGGCTCATCATGACAGTGCGTCAATTGCGGCAAGTGCATGGGGCAAACATCATTTGAGGCATGTCAGAGCCATGCCAGCTGTCACAACACTATAGCTCTGCCTCAGGCTGAGGCTGCAAAATTTGTATCTGTTGGTTTGCAGGGGCATGGCTTTATCTTCAGAGATGTGAAGCCGTCCAATGTATGCATAGAACCTGCCACTGGCCATGTCAGTGTCATTGACTTTGGCCTCACAATCAAGGCAACCCTGGAGGATTACTTTGATGGCTTCACCCCTGGCTACTTTGTCCCTGAAATCGCTGACTTGTCCGTGTTCTGCCACAAAAACCTGCGCAAGCAAACCATGAACCTGACCACAGATGTCTTCCTGACAAGCTTCATGGGGCTTGAAGTGGCAGTGGGCTTGGATAACTCGCCATGGCAGCTCAGGAGCAGCAACTATGACTTGGACTCGAGCAAGGGCGTTCTTGGATTGCTGCAGGCACATGCTGCTGCTGGCAAGGCTGGCTATGCTGATCTGATCAGCCAAGTATCTTGCCCTAATGCTCAAGACTTCTTCAAGAAAACCATGTGCTCAGATCCACAACAGCGGTTGACACCGGCACAGGCCCTCAAGCATACGTGGCTTGTGGGATATCAGGAAGCCATACAAGAAACACTGGCAGGTGTGCAGCAGACCCGTCAGCAACAGAGGAAGTACAGCACAAGGCTGTTCAGGGGAGTGCCTGGTGTGCAGATACTTCAGTGCGGTTAGTGGTGGCTAGACTCTTCAGGGCACTACTTGTGCACAGAACAGGGCGAGCACAGCAGCAGCTGAAGCAAGTAGACCAGCAACAGCAGCTGACAAGGTTCACTGACTGCAGTGACTGCAGCAGGGCTTTGGATACATGGACTGAAGCATGCTGTGACAGGCAGTGTTGGATTAGGCCACCCACAGCAGCTGCAGCTGAGAGGAGACTTAGAGGTACTGCAGCAACATGTGTTTGCAGCAAGAAAGAGGCATCTGAACAACCAGCTTGCTGACTCAGCTTCAGAAGCAGGATAGTGTTGATCAAGAAGCTGACGTGCAGGATTTAGCAGCAGGGGTGGATATCATGCAAGTAAAAGTTGCTGGCAGTGCTATCCATGCTGCAGGTGCGGCAACCCAGACATCACGTCCTGCAGCAGCATCAGAGCAGGCTGTGAGGCGTCCAATGCCATGCAGGTGCTAGGGTGTCATGATGTGACGGTTATGCTGGAGACTTATGAGCAGTTTAAAGCTGACAGGTGACTTGTGGATTATTAAATGCAGATGCAGTGCGTGGAGATTTAGTCACCTGCTGGCTTGGCTCATGGTGTGCCTGAAATGCTCGCGTCATGGCATCCATGAGAGGGTGTGCATGTGGACTTTGCTGTTTGTGAAAAGGATGCAATCTGTCGCTTGAGACGGCAGCTGAAGAATCGCATGCAGATCAACACGCTGATGTGTTGTAGAGTCAATGATTTTCTTGTGCGCTCTCAGGGTTAGCCTGTTCTCAGTGGCTGAAACACCAAAGCTGCAGTGAGAGTGAGGCTGTTACCTAGTTGCTGTGACCTCTTGTACAAGTCAAGTATGTGTTGTCCAAGGACTTGAATCAGCTTTAAGATCTATTCGTAATATCAGTATGCAAGGTGACATCTTGTGTGGCGTCTCTCAACGTATTCTTGTGCGTGGTAGCTGTACATGTACTGCATTGACTGTTTTGTTTGAGCTCATGCTCGTGCAGCAGCGCAGCGGTTGTACTATAAGGTTTTTAGGTTGTTGCTGTTTACTTGCCAGAGCAAGCTTTGTCAGAGCAAGCAACCGTGAGATCGTGGTGGCCATGGGGTAACCGAGTGGTCATCAAGCTGGGACCCTGGTGACAGAAATATTGTGGCACTCTACAACTGCGTTAGGCTAATTAAACGGAATGCACGACTTGTCAGCTTCAGATACTCAACAATCTGTCGCTGCAATTCGTCACTCACCTGAGAAAGGGGGACGCACAGCGATAGCAGGCCAACACAGCAGGCCAAGTCGCTCACTTGGAGAAGGACGATTGTGGACTTTATCTATGTTGTTCTGTCTCTAACGCCATCAAACATCCCATCTTGCTGTCAGGGCCTCCTTTATGAGGCTCCTTCTCACCAAGGCACTCTCCGTACGCGCCTCTACCATGCACGTGCAAGTCAGCAGAACAGCTGTATCCTGCCAGCACGGACTGAGTCCTTCTAGATGCGCTCCAGCATTGCGGCAATTCAGCTCGTGCTGTCCAGTCAGGAGCGCTACAACTGAAGTGGTGCAGACTGAAGCAGTAGCTGCTGCACAAGAAGGGCCACTAGAGCAAGCTAGAGAGCGCAGAGAGTTCAAACCACGTACTAGTATAAGGCAACTATTGGTGAGGCTGCAATTGGCTTGCCGCAGTGCAAAGTACGGCTGTAGTAGCTGTGTCAACAGTACTGCTTGTGCAAGCTGTCCCAGCCCTACACCTGACAACACGCAGACCACTGCAGACGTCGCATTCGGTGACACACTTTTGCAGCAAATTGTCGTTGATGTACGTGTTGCCCGGGACATGCAGGCGCAGGGCAGTATACTCTGCATACAGCCCCATGGTTTCAGGGCAGTTGCCACATGTGGCAGCTCATCTAGCAGAACACCCCCTCACAACAGACCAATCAAAACAACACATTGCATCTGCCTTTACATCTGCAGAGCAAGTCAGCTACTGATGGAGCAGCCGAAACTTCAGGGCAGCAGGTTGAAATCCGCGGCTGGGTCAGAACAGTTCGGCAGCAGAAGCAGTTCGCCTTTATGCAGGTGAAAAGCGCTCCTGTGCACCAGGCACTGACCTGTTTGTCTATATACATAACACCAATTCCTGCTGCCTTTATTCATCAGCTTGGCCTGCTGCATCCCATAGTCACCTGCAGCAATCGTTTGCAGCTTCAGCCAACACCTGCGCTCAGCCCAAATCTATACAACACAAGCAGCTGCATCACCTGCCAGCTACTGCCAGTTGTCTGGTGTTACCTATAAGTCACAATTGTGCTGATATAGGTGAATGATGGCAGCAATCTCAGCGGCATCCAGGTCGTCATTGAGCCTGGAGTAGAAGGCTGGGAGCTGTTGGAACAAGGCAGCATAACAACTGGTAGGATTTAGGCTTCTTGAAGGTGGCAGAGGGTGTAGCAGTGATCCTCTGCTTAGCGTGCACATCATGTGACAATCTTAGGCATGTTGTTCTGCGACTGCCAAAGCCATAGCGCTCACAGCAGTTGCTGCTTCTTGAGTTCGCGTTTGGAGCAAAGCTTGGTGGCAGATGAACTTCCTGGCTGGCACACAAATAGAGAGGATCCAGATGCTACCTGGGGACCATGCACACGCTGATGTTGGTCACTGTTGATGTTGCAGGTGCTTCTGTATGTGCTGTTGGTGAGCTGGTTGCTAGCCCAGGTGCCAAACAAGCAGTAGAAGTGAAAGCAAGCAAACTGGTGTTAGTGGGGACGTGCGACCCAGAAACATACCCTCTGCAGAAGGTAACACCAGGAGAGGGAACAGTAGGACAGCACCAGCAGCATCAGCAGTAGCAACATGAGGTTATCAGTAGCTGAGTTTCTTCAGGCTTCAATCATGACCTGCCATGTGTGGAACGTACACTTCATCAGCCTGGGCAGGATCGCCTCTACTGCCATGTGGTGCTCCTGTTATTTGCCAAGAAGAAAGCTTGCCAGTAATAAAATATGTTTGCGATCCCCTTTGCTCTCTTTTGTCCTGCAGAAGCGACACACCTTAGAGTTTCTTCGCAGCATTGCTCATCTTAGACCTCGCACCAACACCATAGGAGCAGTAGCACGAGTCAGGAGTGCCCTGTCACATGCAACACACACGTTCTTCCAAGATGGCGGGTTTCAGTATGTTCACACGCCAATACTGAGTGCCAGTGACTGTGAGGGAGCTGGAGAGATGTTTCAGGTGGGACTTGGGGTCGGTACTGCTGCTGCTGCTGCTGCTTTAATCTGTTGAGTTACTGCGCTTGTAATCGGGTTGCGGCAGCTATAGAGCATATGTGGAATAACAGCGACCATGCTGAATTCTCACATCTGGTTTGCAATCGCTGCTTGGTGCTGTGTGCATTGCGTCGTCATGTTGTATAGGTGCTTCATGATGTAAAATACATCATGCACTGAGTGTGACTGTGTGCTGCTGCTGTTGCAGGTGACGACTCTGTTGTCTGGTGTTGATCCTGCTGCTGCCTCTGCTGCTGGTAAGGAGGTGAAGTCTCTCAAACATCAGGTGGAGCAGCAGGGGACAGCAGTGAGAGAGGTGAGATGAGTTTGGGTTTCTGATCAGCTGCCAACAGAGTATCACAAGTGAAGCTCAGTGATGCTGACAGCCAGAGGTAAACCACCCTGCAGGGTGTTGTGATTGCAGCTTTAGTTTGTCAGGAGAAGATCATCAACAAGAAGCTACTATGTCAGTACAAACTTTGGAAGGGAAGCCTACCAGTTCCTGATCTGTTTGGAACCAGCCCCTGGCACCTGGCTGCCTGTGT
>LWCB01002184.1:0-19651 GCA_001630525.1 Coelastrella sp. M60 | reverse complement strand
AGTCCAGCGTGATACCTTGTCTATTCCTTTGGAGGTTGTTTGATCAAAGAGCAATAACCAGGGGAGTTGGTATGTTTCTTTGTTGTTATAATAGCTTATATTCTGCAAGATGCGGATCAAAGCACAGGGGCTGTAACAGAGGGCTCTGCACAGTGTCAACTGCTGTACGTAACAATCAATTGTTGATTGTTGTTGTTTGTTCACATTGTTTGTAGTTGTGCTGGTGTTTGGCCCAAATGGGTGTGGTGCCCCCCCAACAGTGGCAAGATGACTTTGCTGATACAGCATCACCACATGTTATAGCTTGGAGGCAGCAGCAGCAGCAGCAGCAAAGTGGGCAGCAGCAGGACGTCAATGTTACCGCATCAACACATCGCTGCAATACAACAGCAACTAGCCAAGGGAGCAGTTTGGCAGCAGCAGCGGCTGCTGCGGCAGCCGCTGCTGCTGCTGAACATGGCGTGCATGCATGGCAGCTCAGAGTCATGCATTGGGTGCTCGCTGCTTGCTGGTCATACAGGCCTGGACATAGAGTTGGCAAATTGCAGTACCGCTTGCTTCGAGAGCTGAATGTTGTAGCTTGGGACGTGCATCTGCAGCGGCAGCAGTACAGCAGCAAGCAGGCCGGCGGCAGCAAATTGCAGCGGCAGCAGATGATGTCTGTGAAGCTGTTTCAGCGTCTCAGGAGGCTGAGATACACGAGGCTGCTGATGGCAAGACAGCGCCACAGACGCAGGCTGGTATGGGGGACACAACATGTGGCAGCAGCGGCCCGAGGACGGCAGGCTTCGTCTAGCAGTGGCGCCCCAGCTGCTGCTGCTAGCAGTGGTGGTGTTGGTGTCACACCTCCCAATCATGACCGTGGTAACGGCCAACATGGCCATGATGGGCAGTCTGCGGTTCAGCAGCAAAGTCAGCAGCATTATGAGCACGGCAAGTCAGCAAGAACGAGGCGTATGATGCATCGGAAAGCACACATGCTAATCGCCGGTAGTTGTAGGCGCAGAGCTGCTGCTGTTTGGCCTAAACAGTGGGGTTTAGTGGTGTTCTAGCAGTAGAGGAAGCTTCAGGTCGCCTGTCAGAGCGTGGCTTGTGATGGGTAGCACCACCAACCTCAACGGTTGGTGAAGACGGCAACTCAATAATCTGAGTGGGGGGCCAAGCTGCAAGAATTATGGCGATTGCCGTGTTTGCAACAGTTGCATGTCTTTGAAACTTATGCCATGAGGCGCAACAAGCACTCTGCCAGCGGCATTGAGCATGCTCATTGAAGCTGAGGCTGCTCAGCAGTGCATGCCAAGAGATGATGTTCTGGCAGCTACCTACCTAAAGGCTCTCACACTTGTGCACTTGGTACTTTACAGTCTGTGAAGTATCACCTGAGGCTCAGGTGTAACGGTTACAGCCACTGGTTGGTTTCTTGTTGTCTACAAGTTCAACTTGCCAAGGCGTGCGGATACCGTAACCAGGCTGCTCAGCAGGGTTTCTGGTCTGTATGATCTATGCCGGTGGGCGCACACGGTGTGCCGCTTGAAGCGGGATATCTCTGGCCAGACATGACTCATGACTCAGTGAGTGCAAGTGGGGCGATGCAGTTCGGCGTATGCAAGCATAGCCTATGCTTACATGGCATACATGGCATGTGCGCCTCGAGCCAGTGGAATGCATGTTGTTGCCTGGTCCGCCACACCGCTGAGTGTCATCACTTGCATGGTGTAAGCTCAAAGCCCTGATGCTCTAATCCCATATACATACAACACTTTCCTAGTCATCAACACGTTGCTGGGCATGGTAAAAGCATCAACATAGCAAAGCAGCTTGCCTTAGTGCCCATATAGACTACCAGACGTATGTACTACTGGTGTCGATGATTCTGGCCATCCCAAAACAGTAACCACTCTTACAGACGAATCATCTACACCATCTATAAAAATCAATAGCTATGTTCACCCCAGCAGGTGAGAGAGCCTTCAACTTGCATGAAGCTGGGACTGCTGAGTTGGCTGAGTTCAACATTTGAGCACTCGGCAGAAACCCCTCCAAAAACAGCGTTGTTGGCATCTCTAGCTCAATCACTTTGCCCCAATGGCATTCATATGTACAAGGCTGTAACTGCTGAACATAAAACGTGCACGGCTGTGCCAGCTGCTGAGGTGCATGAGCTACTTACAGCATCTGGGTCGTCATTAGCCTGATGTGTTGAGCTGCTTAGAGCCCCTTAGCCCCTTGCTGATGTGGCAATACGCTATTGATGCATCATCACTGCTACTGACTACCTCCAACATGTCTTGCACATGCTTGCTTGCAGCAGCTGCTGCTCCTGGTAGTCCAAGACTGGGCAATGAAACAAGGACTGCACAGTAGACATGGGCAATTGACAAGGCCTTTGCTGCAGATGCTGCCAAACATTGCTGCTACTGCTGCGTCTGCTGCTGCTGCTGCTTTAGTCAATGAGCTCGTCATCGTCGTCTGCTGGCAGTGGTGCATTGACTGCTTCTGCAAGCTCCCTCTCATTGCGCTCCTGCTCTGCCAGGTCGATCTGCACCTCAGGGGGTGGCAGAGCAACCTCCTCAACAAACTGGAGGTGAGGATCTCTGCAGCAGCAGCAGCAGCAGCAATGACACCCCACCAGCAGCAGGATGAGCTATGGTCAACCAGCTGCAGAATGAAGCCTGTTCCTGACAAGCTTGCACATTGCACCAGTAACATGAAGGCAGGGCAGTTAATCTCCAGCTGCCAAATGCCCACAGATACGGGTCGTGGTTGGCGTGGGTCCTGGTGTTGGCAGAATCAGGCAACTTGCTGAGTTGCTGGCTGTTTGCAACAGAATAATCCAGGTGTATGGGGCTGCGTCTCACAATGGGTCGAACATACACCTACCCCGTAAGCTTGCGTGCCAAGTACAGGAATGGCTTCTCATAGTTATAGTTTGACTTGGCGCTGATTTCGTAGTACTGCAAGTTCTTCTTGCGGTGGAATGTGACCTGCTTGGGCTTCACCTGGCGGTTCTTCACATCAACCTTGTTCCCACAAAGAACAATGGGGATGTTCTCGCACACTCTGCGACAAACAACATACAGGCCCAACAGGCGAGTGCTGTGAGTATCGACTGCTCATCTGCCAACAAATCCAGCGACCACAGAAGCTGCGCAACAGCTGTGATGTAGCAGCGACAGCAACAGCAAGCTGCCTATTTGTGCACATCCAAGCGCACATGACGTTGTAGCTGCTGTATAGTTGATTTGCAACGAGTGCTTGCTACTGGGTTGACGCTGCTGCTACGAATACTACAAGAGGCCTGCAGTTGTTCCTGTCACAGCGAACTGTGCTCTGCGGTTGCTGCTTCAAGCATGCAGCTGAAAGAGATGCACTCTACAGCTGGATGCACAGCAGTTGCTGGTCTGCTGTTTCTTGCTGAGCTGATGATCAGGATAAATCACAGGCTGTCTCGACCATTTCAACACAGTGCTACTTCAACGCTGTAAAGCAGAAGTAGCATAGTTATTGACAAGGGACTTCAGCTAGCACATGCTAGCTGAGTGTACTGCATGCTGTGCAGTATTAATGGCCAATTGCTGTTTTACTGCAAGCCTACATCTCCAGACTCGTACCTGCAGAGGTCTCTGTGCCATGTTGGTACGTTCTTGTAAGTTAGTCGTGATGTGACATCAAACATGATGATAGCACACTGGCCATGAATGTAGTATCCATCACGCAGCCCGCCGAACTTTTCCTGGCCAGCTGTGTCCCAGCAGTAGAACCTGATTTTCCCACGGTTTGTTGTAAAGTCTAGAGGTCGCACTTCCACGCCGATTGTGGCTGCAACAGACAAACGAAGAACGTCAGAGGCGGTGCATGCGTGTGACAGCATTGCTGAAAAGACAGAGGAAGCGGCCCGAATACTTACGTTCGTATTTCTTTTCGAACTCTCCTGTCAAGTGACGCTTGACAAAGGTGGTCTTGCCTGCAAGCACCAATAAGCACGGTGATCATTCAGCAGCTAACGAGTACAGCTAGTGTGCAAGCTTCAGCAAGCCTGTCTATGGGGCTTGGGACCCGGAGGGTGTCAGTGAAGTGTATTGAAAAGGACACTGGCATGCAGGACTCGCCTGTTCCACCGTCGCCAACCAACACTAGCTTGAAGTGTGGCACTCCCTCGGGAGTAACCTGCCCTGGAAGAGCCTGCAGAATACGCTGACTAGATCAGAACATTACCGCCAAGACAAGGCTGTGAAGCAGGAACTGGACAAAAGAGCGCGTACCATGCTGCTGCTCAAGCTGTTAAATCACCAATTCACGTTTCCTATTTCACTTTATTGTAAGATTCTTCAGAAAGTTGTGGTCGTTTGGTTGCGATCAGCGTGCTGGGCCTATGAGGCAGCACTTCTGGAAGCCAGTTTAAACCGCGGGCCTGTTCAAATCATCTGCACGGCTCCAATACAAACACTTGCCTATAGTACTTCAACTGGCGATATCAATTCGGTGGTTGCGCTTGACCACTCGTAGGTGCTGCCACACCGTGCTTGTACAGCAGACGTCCGCATGCATTGCTCAGCGATGCAGGGCACTCAGCTTGTTATTCGCTTACATTGCTTGGAATATCGATGCAATACCTGTTGTCATGTACGTTTGCTCGCAGTCACGAATAGCAAACAGCACTAGCAAGACCTTAGCAAGCAGTACAGCAGCAGTAGCAGATTCCAGCTGGCCACCAAGTTGCTGTACGCTCTGCCGCGGAGCCTCTGCGTCTTCTTGAAGCAGTGACTTGTGCTTGTGCAAGTTCTTTGATGATGACATTATAGATACACCGCACTGCTGTGTTGGCGCATGACTGCGCTCACTCAGCAGAACAGCAATGGCAGTGTCCATAGTGTCATCGTCACTACTGCAGCCTCTGTAGCGGCCGAAGCATCACACGTGAGTACGGGTGTGATGATTGCAGCACACTCAACGCATAGATGTCAGTTTGCAGAACATCGGCACATCACCAATACGCCGTTAGGCACCATGTTACCATTGCTCCACTGGCTCGGTCCCATGAACATGTTGCAGCTGCAGTGCACTGTGAAACGGTTGCATGTATCCTTTTGGTGAGTCTATGTGACCGTTGGCCATATCTCAGCTATCTGTAGTCGATGGTAGCTCATGTTACCAGGTCGCTGCAGGTGTTGGGCTGCCACAGGTCACTCAGCCAGCGTGTTTGATGCCTAGTACATTGAGAATATATTTCAAAAGCTGCATCTAGCTGCAAACAGCAACCAGCAGATTGCAAGCTCCAGCTGCTGTCCACACCTCATCAAGGGGTTGACTGGGTTGACTGCTTTTCTGATGCCTTTCACTTTCTCAAGTGAGAGGCAGACGTTGGTTGTGCAACCAAGTGCATGCACTGACTGCAAACACGAGCGATCAATCAGGGAGCATCTATGCCGAAGGACTGCAGTGCACAGTCGGGGTCCCCGCCTTACAGTTGTGTGCTATGGTGCTTTAGTACAGGTAAGCTGGTCAGGATCAGCTGTGGAGGTTTCAGATATTACTACATGCCCCAGCTTTTTCTTTGGTGGCGGCCCCTTACAAGGGCTCCTGATTAGGAGCACCATCGCTTTCAGTTTGCTGCACGAGCCAAACTTTCTGTCACAAGCAAGCAGTAGCTGAAGAAAAGTTGGCCACCCACAGATCGTTAGAGTGAGTATTGGTGTGTCAGTACTCCTTACACTGCATATTCTGGCCATGTGCAAATTGCGCCACTGTAAACCCTGGACATGCAGCGCCACTGTTCTGTTATTGCAAAAGGCAATGCTCAAATGGCCTGGCACCAGCTGGGACACATCACAACTCCCTTGGCATTGAATGTGAAAGGAGACTTGGCTCGTGCAGCAAAGTGAACGCAATGCTGGCTGATGAAAACAAGCAGTTGCTGCTCCTACTGCATGACACACTGTGCATAGGAGCAGCTATTGCCTGTCAATATCAGCCAGCATTACATTTTTTTGCTGCATGAGCCAAATCTCCGTTCACACTGTGCATAGCCTATACCCAGGAGCCACATCAATGATTTTAGTGACTGAACTCGACATGAACACTGTTCATGCCACCTTGAAGGTGGCCTGAGACTGATCTGAGCACAAGGAGCGTGTTTAGGTCCGTCGACGGCTGTTGTTGCGTACGGGACTTATGCAGGGCGTTACCACAGCAGTACCGTGCTGCAGACTTCATCTCTCTGGGCACTGTTGCTGTTCCGTGTCAGTTGCACACCTGATTGGACTGGCGGTAACGCAGAGCTGCAAAAGCTGTTGTTTGTTGCTTGACATATCTCTTGGAGTTCCACTAACCCTGCTGCTGTGGCTCTTACGGCTTGTTACGTTGACTGCTGTGCTGACCGCCCGTCATGGGACTACAGAACAGTGGGGAAGTTGCCCCCACGCTATACACAACGATCTGTGATGTAGACGTTGGGGACAATGTGTTACCGGGTGTATCTGCGAGCATTGGTTAGGGCGTCAGCAGCACTCCTCGGTGCGCACACAGACTTGGTAATGCTGAGATGGTGATGCCTTGCTACAATCAGCGCTGTGGTTGACAGCACTTCTAGCTTTAATCATCGAGGTTCAGCACATGCATCATAAATGAGACAGTTATAGCAGTACGGGCAGCATGCTTGGCATAAGTCCTGGAGAATCACGCTTCGCCTATGCCTTATCTTGCGTTGTAACAGCATTTATAATGGCAGCAACAGTGTGAGTGTGTCTCAGACCATCTGTGATTCAGACGGATGACCACTGCAGCAGAAGCCCCACCTGCTTCAGTTACAGCACTAGATGCAGTGGGTCAGATATCCATGGCTCCTACACACCTGTGCTCGTCTGAGCAAGAGTATCATGCCACAGTGATTCAGAAGAACTGGAGAGGATACCAAGTGCGTAGATCGATGCTGCAGCAGCAGATGGACCCCAAGGAATGTTCAGTGAGTGCAACAGCTGAACGACCTCAGCTGCAAGACCAGCCCAGACTTATGGAGCTGCAGCAGGCGCCTGAAAGCCACCCATATCAGAACGATGTTTGGGTTCCTGCTGCTGAGACTGTGGTCCGGAACAGGGGCGCTTTGAAAGCAGCTGTGAAACTCAGGTATGAATTTTGGTCACAGGCGCCACGCGATGTGCAGGCTGCAGACACAGGCATGAAACACAACTCTATGACAAGCAGTTACTCTCGCAGATATTTTGCTGCTATGGCATGCTTATGCACTCAATACGCATTGCATGCAGGGCACAGCAAAGCTCGCAGCAACAGCAGAGTCTATGGAAGTGGAAAGCATTTGCGGAGCGACAAGCAAAGCGCTATGTGCCCTTGCAAAGCCATTCAGCCAGAAGTATGCTAGCGGACTCCGTATGCTACTGTTTGCGCATCCAGCAGATCAGCAACCTACCTCCGCTTATGAGCTCAGTCAAGTACGGTTCAACTTTTGAACTGCAGCTCAGAGTCACACTGTTTGATGACTTGACAGGAATGTTCTTCGGCAACACCTGCCACAGTAGCAGCATACAGTTAGCACAGCCACAGCAGGCTAGCACAGAAGCCGTTGTTTCTGCTGCTGATGCGGGCCCTGGTTTGGATGTGGACTTCTGCTTTGATGTCTACTTTCACACAGCTGTATCTGACCCACGCTGTATGGCAGTGGTGAGTGTTTACAGTGCAGCACTTTCACATCCTTGATCGGCACCTCAGGCAGGTTGGTTGACTATACTGTACTTAAGTTACAAAGCTCAGCGCACAGTCAGCAATTATTCCTTCACAAAGCATTCTGCTCTTGTGGCTGCAGGTGGAAGTGGTGATGGTGGAAAACGATCCTGCAGGAGCAGCAGTTGGGAGGTTCAGCATTGGCTGGGCACAACTGCCACTGTTTACCCAGCCTGGCATTGGAGGGAAGTTGTGCAAGAGTCAAGCAGCAGCTGCCCCTATCATGGCTGGAACACCTCGTTACCTGTTGTTCAGGTGTGGAGACTCAGCAGTAGGACAGTTGATGAGCTGTCAGGCTGAAAAAACTTCTGGTACAACGAGCTTGCCTGCAGCTAGAGAAGGTGTACAGGTCTACTATGCCCTCACAAACTACTGCTTGTGCTGCAGGTCTCTGTGCAATGCAGAAACCACCCTGCCAACTGTCATGCAAGGAAGTCGACTGACCTACCAGGTGTGCTTTGCAGCTAGTCCCATGCAAACATCCCCCCACACAAGCAATAGGCTCTTCGCTGACTGTCCTTGCATCTGACAATGGTACTCCCCTCGCCATATGCAGGTAGAAGTGTACCCTGCAATGAACCCAGTTCGGCCTCTACTGCCACCTGACTTCCTGGTCTCTTACACAGACACCATACCAGGCCTACAGCGGCATGATCGCAATGGTCAGCCCACCACGAGTTGCAAGAGCAGCATCAGTACACTCAGAAGCCCGGTGCTAGCACCAGCATCTGCTGTCAGCTTGCATGGCGTGCAGCTGAAGCTACCACAGGTGCTGCACAACCTGATCAGTGTGCTGCCACAGCTGGCTGGAGTTACCCCGTAAGCATCGTTATTGCAACTGTAGTCACGGCCTGGTCAACAGTGTCCAGTACTGGCGCCTACTGTATGTAAAGCCTCACTGGTGTAGTGGGCTAGCAGTATTGCAAACATAGGTTCAGCAGTCATGGTACAGCATTTGTCAGTGGATCAAAACCACATGATCACATACACTGATGGGTCATCAATGGGTGACTATGTGTTGCAACTGCCAACGTACTCACTGTATCTGATCAATACATCAGAGGCCTTGTCTCTGGAACACGCTGTACTGCTGCACACAGACCTCCTGACCTTCCCTTGCTGTTGGCAGTCCCCATACAGCCAGCAGCTGTTAGCTACACGCTACTGGCTGGGGTGCATAACGGCAGGACCTTCATAGGTCCGCAGCTTGTGATTGAACAGCTGGAAGTGCAGCCAATCCCAGGCAGTGTGGTGCTAAAACCCGCAGTTGGGTTGCAGGAAATGCAGCTATCGGGGATTATGCAGGATGAGCTGGTTGTCATAGTGTTGGATCTCTTGGCTGAGCCAGCTGCAGATCAGGTGATACTAGTATGCACTGAGTGGGGGGGTTTTGCAGCATGCAGATGGATTAGTGGTATCTATGCTGGCACGGTCACGTTCTTTTCCACTAAGTGGGTATGTCTTCTCCTTATTTGGGAGGTCTAGGTTGCTGTGCTTCATTGCACTCCACTGCTGACACAACAAAAGCAATGGTTTGCACCTGATGCTTGCAGGAAAATGTGCACCCTTTTGGACCTGTGCTGCTTGGCAGAACTGTCACAGCTCCTTATGTCAGCATCTCGGCTGATGTGGCTTCAGCAATTCTATCAGAGGGCATTCACAGGCTCAGGTTAAGTTGCTGCAGTGATGGAGAGTCTAGCTGCCCTCTCAGCCTGCATGGAGGCGAGACTCAAGGCATGCTGCCTCTCAACTGGCGGGCCATGCTCGGGGACACAGCTGTCAGAGCAGCACCAGAGCCAGTCATAGAATTTGAGCTTGCTGCTTCACAAATACAGCCAGTTGCAGCGTCTTCAGGTCAGCGACCAAGTAAACTTGCGCATCCACGAACTCTACAGAGAACATTGCGTTCTCAGACAGCGCTACAGCAGATTCCACAGCATAAGCCAGAATCTGTTGATGTGAAGTGCAGAAAGGCAGCAGCAGCAAAGTCGCTGCCTGCCTCAGGGGCCTTGCCTGCCAGTGTTGACCGTCTTCCTGGTGACACTAGGGCTTCAATGTCGCTCAGAATGGCTGCTCTGGAACTAGAGGAGGCAGCAAGCATCCCAATGCAGGTAGGTCTTGAGGTTTTTCCAGGGAAAGGGCTTACAGCTCAGTGCCAGCTCAGCATGACCATGACTGGTTGTGGTTGCAAAACTGCGCCTCCAAATTGCCGCCAGGTACAAGCGTAGTCAGATGTTTGTGGAGCTTGCAGTGCTGTCATAAACTGCATCAGTCCAGTCAAACACGCTTAGTTGACTTGACATGAACCACTTCTACAGGATCTGACGAGTGACCAACTTCATATTGGAGTACCAGCATACCAGGTGCCTGGTGCTGGACAGTCTGCAGACAATGGGCTGCAGGGCCACCAGCAGCTGCAGCAGCTGGCTGATACCATGCAGCAGCAGATCACTGCACTGGCAAGAGCGGTTGAGGAGCTCAAGGAGGTGAGCCAACAGTAAATTAGCAGCAAGAGATGTCTTGATCTTGATGATATCAGGCCAGCGCCACACAGCAGCCGTGGTACCAGTGATGTTGATGCTTGTCACAAAGCACGTGCGGATGGAAGCCCAACACATACGAACAGTGTGCACATGGACAGGTGACATGTTGTACACAAGGCAGTCACTAATCAGCTGGGTGGTACAGACTGTGGAACAGCCCACCAGTGCGGTAGGATCGATGATGCAGTATGCTTTGTCAAGGGGAATTTTCTGCGTGTGCTATGTGGTGTACAGGAACGTCATACACTGCGTTCATCATTGACAGTAGTGCAGTCTGCTGTGCCAGAGAACAGGCAGCAGGAGATGCCCGGCAGTGAAGCAGGGGTAAGCACCATGCTTGCTACAGCTCAGTCGCCAAGAAGCCCTAATGCCGAGGGCCCAGCATCACCGCATGCTCTCACCAGCACTATACCAGCGGCAGAGTTAGAACAGCTCAAAGCTATGAGGCCAACAGTGCAGGGACAGCAACCAGAGGTGTTAGCAGGGTTCAGTGGCGCACAAGCAGCTGCAGTCCAGGGTATGGGTGTTGGTTGTTGCCCACACACTCCCAGCACACCTACTAGGATGGTAATGCAGCACCTGCATGAAGCAGGCATGACCCGTGGGCTTCCAGTGGATGTACAAGCTGTACTAAGTCGGTCTACAGGCACAGCCAGCGGCGGCAGTTGTGCAAGAAGATGGCTGAAAGACCTCAAAGATCAGTTCAGTGGTAGCACGCAGTCAATCCCATTGATGATGGATGTTGAGGCTCGAGATCCACGGACTGCTTCTGATGTAGTGATTCAGCTCCTGGCATTCAGGCCTACTTCAGAACCTGAGGCAGCTGCTCAGTTGCCAGCTGCATTGAGCAGTATGTACTTCACAATGCAGTTCTATGACTCTGGGCCAATAGTTACAGATCCCTGCTGGTTGGTGCCTGGTGATGGTAGAACAGAAGTAGCAGCAACTGCAGGGGGAAACAACCTTGACCAGCAGTCGGCCGCAGCAGCGACTCAACATCAGGACGGCATCCAGCACACATATGTGTTGATGGCTGCTCGACAGGTGCAAACAAACAGAGAATGACAGAGTATCATGGTGCTGCTTGGCACTGAAGAACTGATGCTAGCTTGTGGTGTACAGACTACACTCAACCATGCAGGGTTGGCTCAATATTGCAAATGTTACTGCTGCAGCCGCTGTGCCTGCTTATTAGTGGCCCAGAAGGCTTCCGCACAGCAACAGTGCATTCAAGTGCTAACCATCCGTTCCTTTGGTCTATGTACAACAGGCGCAAACAAATGGAGCTGGTTTGATCCTGAAGTTCCATATTGACGGCAGCAGCCCTGAACAGCTGTCTCCTCTACAAGATCCTGGGCAAGCAGCCTTTGATAGCAACCTTGCGTTCTGTCGGTACCTGGCAACTCACCAGTTAGCCATAGATGTGTGGGATGGAGACTCACTGTTGCAGGTATGTGCCTTGTCGAGTGGCCCCAGCCCTCTTGTAAGATGTTGACTGTATGGAACCAAAGGTTTGCCACGTGATTGGCGATAATCTATTGAAGTGCAGCTGTCAAGAAGTCTTCTTTTGTTGCCTGTGGCTGCATTTGGCAGTGATTCCCTAATTCTGCTTAGGACACAAGCGTGCTTGCTTAGCACAGTGATATGTTTTAAAAGAAGGGGGTATGCTGCTGGATTCCTGCTGTGCTTGCAGTTGGGTACAGCAACAACCAGCTTACAAGGACTGCTACGCCAAGGTCAAGAGTACTCAGAGGTGCTGGTAGAAGTCCCAGTCAGTGAGTTCAGAAGCAGCAACTGCATTAGCTCAGCAGACGGCTTAGCTGTGACAAGACAGCAATCTGCACTCGAGGCTCGGATGCCCCTACAGCTTGGTCAACTGGTGATCAGGCTGATTAACATTGGACGAGAGCCCAGTAATGCAGCTGCACGAGCGCCAGACTGCAATGCTGTTGATACTGTACTGCCAACTCGCACTGCTGGCAAGAAGGTGAGCTTCTGGCATAGAACGTTCTGCATGTGATTGTGATAACCAGTTGTCACAGTTATACACACTGAGAGTGAGTTACCCATCAACAACATGTGGTGGTGCTGTGGTGCATGATCGTTGGTAGATACAGCAACTTGCCTTCTGTGCTGCGGATGCCTCTTGCTTTGGACCACCGAAAATCACACCTACCAGCCCCTGCAGCAAGTCAAGAATACTCACCACCCATGCTAGCTTCTAGCCAGTTGCTGATGACACTGTCTCCATAGACAAAGCTCATCTCTTTAGAAGTAGATCGCCTGGAGTGCCGATGGCTTCACTTGCAGGTCAGACTCCGAGCTGCTCCTTTGGAGCCCAGCAGCCCAGTAGCCAGGGAGCTCAGCATGCAGGGCAGCAACAGCCCTTTCAAGGTTGATTGGCACCAACAGCAGCAACAACAGCATGCTGGAGACAATGCACATCCGACCTGGAGCAGTGCTGGTGCTACTGCTGCATCTGACATACTTAGCTTTGAACACAGAAAGGTAAATCCAGCTATGGTGTTGAAAGATGGACCACTGGTTGCATCCTGCAGCTGCTGTTGCAAGCGGCTGTCCTTACTGCTGAACTGCAAGCCTTCAGGCATATCCACAGCTTCCAGAAGCATATTCGATTTGAAATTGCTTAGACAACCCATTCGTTGCCTGTTTGTATATTCTGTGCGATCACTATTCTATCAGGTTTCTAATTAACATTTTCTCGTGTCAGGTTGCTCGTGCACGGCAGCTGAAGGAGCTTCTCAACAGCTCCCCTGGTCGGAGCAGCCCTGGCAGCCCTGTGCACAACATATCCTCACCGCACACTCCCTCAAACAGCCCAGCACGAGGGGTGGCTTCTGCTTATTGCAGCAGTGCTGGTGGTGAAAGTGATGATCCTATAAGAGCTGTCCAGCGGCAGCTGCTTGCTGATGTTGATGCTGTTCGCAAGCGGCAAAAAGCAGGTGTGTGGATGGCTATCACTGCTGGCATTGCTGTGATGCGGCAGTGCTAGCAGGTTGAAGCACACATGTGACAATGTATGGCATTTCAATGTTATGAAAGTACAAGTATTGCATTGGAAAAAGCTGCCAGATGTACTGTGGTATTCTGCTCTTGGCGAAGTTGCTTCTGGAAATGCTTGTGGCTGATCACCAATGCTGCTTACCTTCTTCTTCACTGTGTGGTCACTTGATGGAAAGTTGTTAACATACATGCCGCTGGATATGCACTGCTGCCTACATTGCTGCAGTACCAGGATTGCCTGGTTTCATGATCTTGTGTTTGTCACATTGTGCAGGTTTTCTGAGGTCACAGCTGCGTAAGGATCTGGTGACAACTTGTACAGTGCAGCCGTGCTTAGGACAGACACTCCTATTGGAGCATGTACTACACAACCCCTTGGGCAGAGATGCTGTCTTTGAGCTCAGGATTTCTCATCCAGAGGAGCTCAAAGCAGTAGAATCCATGCAGGAGTACAGGCAGCTGCAGGTGGCTGCTGCACCTGTCATCATGACGTCTTCTACAGCTGCTGCAGCAGTAGCTGGGGGATCTGCCTTACAAGCCCCTAGCCTAGCTAGCTTGGTCAGAGGAGATGGAATGATCGATGTTGGTGAGCAGCTTGTCACCAGAAACAGAATATTCCTGCGAGCGAATGAGAAGATTGGCATACCCATGAGCTTGAGGTTGGGTGTTCACCATAGTGGCAGGGTGCAACAGGAGGAGCAGCGGCAGAGGGTAATTGCTGTGGAGTGTGTTCCCCTTGAGCTGGACTACCCAACAAAAATCCTCGAGCTGCAGGTGATGACAGGTTTCATAAGTTGCTGCATTTGTCATCAACACTATGAGAGTGCTGAACTTCAGAACCCGTGTGATGAGGTATTCAGCACCATAGTTGCGAAGAGCCAGTAGGCTATTGTGATGTATGTTGGCGCAGCAGGTATCCCTTGTTACAATTCATGCTTGCCCTGTACACTGTGGAAGGCTTCTGCAACTACCTGTTGTTGGGATCTGGTGACCACAACAGGTCAATCCCAAGCCACTGGTAGTTGATCGCACCCTCCGATATCACTCGCCCGAGAAGTGCATGCTGCGGGCAGCTGTACCTCTAACAAGGATGGCAGGAGCAGCATCACTTGCATCAACCATGGTGGCAGCAACAGCAGGTGGAGGTATCCTAACAGCAGCAGCCAGTAGACCAGATGTGGCAGTTGGGGTCAGCTCTGCTTGCAGTTCTTCTGGTAGCTCAGGATGCCCTGAGTTGACTATAAGATTCAAGTGTGGGTTGTCGCCGGAGGTAGTGCAGTTCTATGTCTGGATATATGCTGACGCCTGTATGGCAAGGCCGCTGGAAGTGTGGCAGGTACTGCTGGCTGCACATACCGCTAGATTGTCCATGGCTAAGATGATGCGCTCCACCTATTGCGGAGACTTCAGCAAACCATATGCTGTTCACCGTGACAGCGTAGGCTATGCTGGAGGCTTCATCCTTCCGATCCAATACATCAAGCACTTCTCACAGAGTCATAAGTACGTGTGCATGTTGACATGCAGGTATTTGTGCATGCGCTACAGATGGTAAACATGCGTGCAGTGGTGGGTCAGGTCTGCAGCACAAGCCTGGCTGTAGCAGGTGGCACAGCAGGTGACAGACAGGTGGTTTGCTGCAGCTCATCGCCTGCTGAGCTGAAGGTCACACCTGCTGTGATGAGCCTACCAGCAGGAGCGATCTCTGCCTTACACCTCAGCTTCAAGCCCTACAGATTGGGCCAAGATCTGGTGAGTCTATGTGCTCTGTAGTGATGTTCCACGACTGGTATTATCCACAGGATTGATGTGGCAGGAGCCATAGCTACAGCAGCTCATAGCTGTTTACCACATCTTGTTTCATGTCCACTCACTGGGTGTTTTGCTGATGCTGCTGTTCCTGTACTGGATATCCAGATACGTGTGCACATTGTTGACCAAAGCAGCAGAGAGTTGGTGCATGCTTTCCTGGTGGCAACAGAGGCAATGATGCCACAGATTAGCAAGAGAATCGAGGTAGGGGGACCAGCATTGAGACAGAAAATCTATGCATTGCAAGACATATGCAGTATGCCACACCAGCATATCTGCAAGCAGAATGCTGCATGCATTTGCCGTTCAGATGTCCTTTGACAGAGTTGATGGAGTGATTGTTGCAATGTAGCATATGCATTCAGCTGGTACCAGCTGCAAAGGTCTGACTGCATAGGATGTTGACAAGCTCTGTATCTGCAAGCTAACTACAACCAGACACTGTGTTCCTTTGGACACTGCTTGCAGATTGCATGCTCAGCTGGTTCAGTGACTCAGCAGCAAGTCCTGTATGCGAACCCATACAGTCAGCAGTCACAGGGCTTCCGCTGCTTCAAATTCGTCACGAACATGCCGTGGGTACTGAGCTTCCAGCCTGCATGGCTTGAGCTAGCACCTAGGGCTAGCAAACCTGTAAGCGTGGTGGTTGGTGGTAGACGATTGAAAGCAGGAGCAGTGGTTCAAGCACTCTGGTTTGTCCGTGACGAGCTTGATAGGGAGGAAGAGTGCATGGAAGTGATTGTAGTGGTGCAGTGATGGCATGGTTCAGTTGCAGTCAAGGCATCCATGTATGTGAGGCTGTGTTGTTCGAGCCTGGGCGATCTTGTATTCTTCGTGCAAGCTGGTAAGTTTGCTCTCTTGCAGACGACATAATATTCGTGGACATGCAATCCGACATCGGTACTTCACCTGCGTGACTGTTTGAATGTTCAAATGAAGTCCAACAGGCAGCAGGCCGTAGATCATATACTTGTTGCCTTGCAAGGTGCGTTGTTTCTGCAAACCATCTCAGGATGGATCACGTTGGGCCTGTAGAACGTACAGAGCTGTCTCCCGCAGCCAGATATACTGCTCGTGGACAGCAGATCAAGTATCCCGAGGCTCGTTGACGTCGAAACATGGTGACCACCAGTGCAGCACTGCTGGCAGAGTGATAATGATATTATTCAACAAGGTGCAGCAACATCTGTGTTTGACCGACAAGAAGCTGCCCAAATAGTAGGGGTTGCCATGGCAGCACTTCAAGACCGTCAACTGACGATGCACTTCCATGCAGTGCTGTCAATTGTTGCTTTGATACTGTACATAGCAGCTGCGGCAGAATGTTGCAGGGTGTCGCGCACACTAGGCGGGCCATGGCGATCTTCAAGAGCTGGTCCCGGCGCACCCGACACTGCGAAAGTTGACCCGCAGATAATGCTAGCGGTCATGCAGCGAGGCCAGCTTTCAGGGATGTGCTTCATGGCCTTTGCATTCTCCATGGCAACGCTAGCATTCGCCAGCGTGCTACAGGCAGTTATGGCCTATACACTGACAAGATCCTGGCTGGTCTGTGTCAGAGCACTTTGCCATTTGGAGCTGGCCTACCAAGCACTCAGGTGCTCATCTCACCGCATCAAGGCAGTGGAGGATGTTCAAGACAACACCAGCGAGCGTGTTGTGCGGAGCATCAAACTGGTCAACCTGGCTCTCTACTTCGTGGTTGGTGGCCTGATGACAATGGTTGCCATCATGTTTGTGTTGCAGTGGCCATCATCTGCCACTGGCACCTACCCCAGGCTGAACGCGATCTGGGTGCTGACAAGCGTGATGCTGCTCAGTATTGCAGCAGTCACAGCAGCAGAGGAGTTGTCCCGAGCGCAATGGTCACTCTGGCGTGTCGAACCCATGACAGACGTAGTCAAAGCTACTCTGACGGACCCGCCCCAGAGTGGCAATGAGTCTGTTTCTACCTGGTCTTGGAGGCAGGGCTGTGGAGCATTGCTAAGATGGTTGACATGTACCGTCAGCATGATGTCTCACACGTACTTCTATGTGCTTCTGTCCAGAAAGATAGGTGGCCAAGTACTAGCTGTCTTGCTCATATACATGTTCTTCAGCTTCATTATCTATATTGCCATAAGTCGGAAGATTGGTCTGGCTCTGTTCTGTGCATACCTTTCAGTAACAGTGAGTCTTCCATTCAATCCAGATGCATCAAAAGCTGGGCAGCGTAAATCATGGTGGGTGTCTTTTATTGTAACAACGCTATTTACGGGCATTGCTATAATATGTGGGGTCTTGCAAGCCCTCCAATCATTGTTCCTTAATGCCCTGAAAACAGAAGAAATGTCGACAACTGTTAGTGGTGGCCTGCTGGTGCGTGTTCCGCTGGAGATTGATGTGGGTCTTGCAACAGCATGTCTGGCAGCAGCTGATCTTGTCTTGTTTGCTGCTACTAGCATATTCTGCGCCTGTGCACCTGCTGCTGACCCCAAGCAACAGGGTGTTGAGTTGACATGATGTCTTTCTGGTGGTTTCTCTTATCACCATTGCAAGGCTGCATTGACTCATCTGTTCAGCAGCGTATAGCAGGCATAGCCTATTGGTGACCATGTTGCTGTATAACATAGCCTATGTTATACTATATATAACAGATGGTCTGTGCTTGTAGCTGCCGCAGCTACAAGCACAGATACAGTGTGCAACAGGCGTCCAAGCAAGGCCCTCTTGGCACCCTGTCAACAATAGCTGTATCACCATCCTGCTGTTGCATACAATGCACAGCATTTTGGACACCACAATATTGTGGTTGAAATTTGATTTGATTTCTATGAACGATGTGAGACCGGGCATCTGGTCAATTTGCATGAAAAGTGTGGACATGTACTCAGCAACAAAATCTTCAGCTGATCAGTGTAGCACTACTGGGACCTCTTTGACCGCAGAATTGAGATGAGTGTCAAAAGTACAACAGTTTGCAGTCACCCGTACATGCATATGATCATGCTGGATTGGTGGCAGCCAAAGCTCTGTTCAAATGGTCAGCCTGACAGCAGCATCATGCCGTCGCTGCAGTGCAGTCGCTGATGAGCACTTGTATGCATGTTGAATCAGTGCTGCATCATGTTTTGAAAACACATTGCTCGGCAAGTTGCCGGAGCGGTGACTTGTGCTTTGAGACTTCTGGTAGTACCATATGATTGGTTTAGTTACAGATTGCGCTCGGCGGAATCGTCCCATGATTTACCAAGTTGTCTCTATGGAGGAGGAGTACTACACGATCTCCAGTTTGCAAGGCAATTGAACAACAGGCAACATTGCCGTAGTGTACCACTGGACTTGTGTTGATAGCCAGCCAGCTGTGTGTGTGATGTTATTGTTGCACCTGCAGCAACATGCCAACATCCCACCATGGCCATGGTTCAAGCTAAATTCTATCAACGTGGTGCTTCTGACAAAGACTTGTAACCTTCAAGTTGAAGGTGCTCTTAGAAGTGTCATGACGGTTGCTTTCATAGTGCGTGCCTTCCTGTGCCTTGCATGCGTTGTGTCTCGGACAAAATGGCGGTTGACTACTTGGGTGTGGGGACTTGGAACTGGTCACTTGTGGCCAAGTAGTGACGTTGCCAGCAGTATTGTTCTAGCTGTGACAACGTGTATAAGAAACATAGAAGCACACACAACGCATAGCGTATACATGAAGAAAAGAACATGGTTATGCATCATGCAGCTAGGGCCGCTACTACGTGTGTAGTTGGTGAACTCAAGCGACTGGGACCGGAGAAGTACTTGTACCAGCAGTACTGATTGATTTAAAAGACCACCTCCAATGCAAAAAGTTCATCATGTTTTTTACCAACCTTGCGGAGGGTCATGTGGGGCTGGCAGCAATTGTTGATGAGTCATGAGTTTCATCCTAGTGTCGCAGCAGCATCATGATTGTTGATGTTAGCATGCAAGGGTGTTGTTACATCCCATTGCATCTCAATAGGGGCCCAGGGCCAACAAACAAACAAGTTAACCCGCTCCGAGCCATAGCGACTGGCCATACGCCTCTTTCCAAGGTAGCATTCGACTCCCTGAGGGACATGCAATGGGCCAAAGCTCAGAAACATGTGTCACAAAGGAGATTTGGCTGGTGCAGCAAAGTGAATGCAATGCTGGTGACAGGCAGTAGCTGCTCCTAGGAGCATAAGATTGTGTTGTGCTGCTTATTCAGCAGAAGGTAACTTACTTGAAACCTGGTTCACGCCATGCAACTTGCAGATTGAACTTGCACGAGTCATTCAGCATGACAGCGAGAACCAGATCGCGCTGTTGATCTTGGCTGCACAGATCAGTGACAACACGTGGAATGAAATTCAGCAGCAACTCATCGCCACATTGTGGAAGACGCAGATGCTGAAGCAGCAGCTGTCAAGCAAGTGCTAGGACCTGTGACCACCTTGCCACAGCCTGCTGGCAGCAGCAGTAGCGCAGCAGCAGCAGCGAGTTCTGATAGCAATCATCCACCAGCTTTGTCTACTCTCAGGGAGCTCTATACTCTCTCATAGCTG
>LWCB01002169.1:0-10492 GCA_001630525.1 Coelastrella sp. M60 | reverse complement strand
TCACAAGTGAGTTAGGATAGTAATCACCGCCTTGTCCGAAAGTGAGCGACTCACTGGGAGATTTGAGGCGCGGGGCCGATGGCCGCAAGGCTATGGCTGTAAAGCAGTGATTATTATTATTATTATTTGACCGGGTCTTCGGTCACGCCGTGAGCTGCATCCACTGCAACACAACCGTTGTGGCAAGGCGTTTGGATGGCACAGTGTAGTTGCATATGCTTTGCATATGTGTACCACGTGGCAATGTCACATTTATATATTCTCTTCTGCTTGAGGTACTCCTAGTAGTGGCGGTTCTCATGAGATCAGGCATGTTCTAAAACATCACTCAGAGGCCCAGTGATCTCCAGCGGCTGTCTCAACAGCAACCCCCAATCAAAGCCATCTGTTACAAACGAATTTGTAGAACAGAATTTATGCAGAGTCTCTGTCTAGATCAAGCAACATGCATACTGTAAGCAGGATGCATGTCACAGTTGCATGCTATCATAGTAGATGGCATATATACCATGATGGTTGCAACCATCATGGCACTCCATGGCAACACGAGAGAGCTATTTGTACACTGCTTCACACTGCCACCAAAAACTATATCACACATCGCCCTACGAGACAGTACCAGGACAGAGCATGTATGTACAGCGATGTTGTTTCTACATAAATTGAATTCTATCGCTCATCGATCTCGCCACGGCTGAGCATCCAGGTAGTTTACATCGCATATCTACTGCCCATCTAAGACCTTCCACCAGTACTTCTAAGGTGCTCAGCCACCCTGGCCACCTTATGCCCTATCTCCCCTTTGCACCTGCCCCACTGCTTGATGAATTCTATTTGCAGATGTTCAGCGGCATCTACAATGTCCCTGTTGCTGCGTTTGCCATCATTGTACAGATGTGCATCTGTGATGATCAGCTGTACATCATGCGCCAATGCATAGAAGCTCTGCCAGCTGTACACCCTCAGCTGCTGCTGCTGCTGCTCCTGCTGCTGCTGCTGCTGCTCCTGCTGCTGCTGCTGCTGCTGTTCATCGCCCTGCTGGACATCGCCAGCCGCCTGTTGCTGTTCATCCCTGCCTACTGCAACCCGGTAACCATCAGAGTCCAATGCATCAGATATCTGACCAATGCACAAAGGATACTTCACTATATCAGAGTATCCTTGCACATGTTCAACCGGCTCCCAGAACCATCCATCATTTTCCTCATCCACAACCCCAACACGCCTCACCAACCCCCGAAACTCGGGTTCTATCAAGCTGCTCAGCTCCTTCACTGCATGCTGCTGTGACATTCCAGCAGCACAAAGGACCTGCAGCTTGTCGGACACCCAGTGCTGCAGCTCTTGGGCCTTGAACTGCTGCAGTATGTCTGACACAGGTTTGCCTGCTGGGGTGAAAAGTCTGACAGGAGCCAACAGCCCACCAGCACCTATGGTTTCTGAGATACCTGCTGCTGCAGCAGCGGTCATGTCATACTCCTGCTGGTGCTGCTGCTGCTGCTGCAGTTGCTGAGGATGATGCTGCAACGGTTGTCGATGCTGATATTCCCCTGGTTCATCATGTTGCTGCTCCTGTTGGTGCTGCTCAAGGTGTGGATGCTGCTGTTGTAGATCCTGCTGTAGCTCAAACTGCACCTGGTGTTGCTGTTGGTGCTGCTGTCCATCCTTAAGCTGCTGCTGCTGTTGCTGCTGCTGATGCTCATCTACTTGCTCTCTGCGTACCTTCTTCTGCAGATGTACAGTATCAACATCTGCTGTGCCAGCTGCCACCTCAGCTCCTCTCTTGTGGCCGACAGCATCATGCCTGGGAGGTGACACGCCATGCTGCTGCTGCTCATCTTGTGGCCGCTGATCATGGTGAAGCTGGTCTGCTCCAAGCTCTGATACTGCTGCTACCTGCTCTTGTGGGAGTTCATCACCACCAGCTGCTGCATTCTCCGTTTTCAGCTGCTGGGGATGAGATTCAACTGAGGTATGCTGCTGCTGCTGCTGAGGTACGTGGAGCCCACCACCCGCAGCAGCAGTGATAGCAGCAGCAGCAGCAGCTGCCGCTGCTGCTGCCGCCTTTGCTTTAGCTGCACTAGGCAGCAAACCTGCCACTATATCTTGCACAGTCTTCAGTATACGGCCCTTGGCACATCTATCCATGACAAAGGCGTTGAACTTGGCCATGCAAGGGGCCGGGGGTTGAGGACCAAACAACACACGCTGTGGTTGGACCCTGCAGATTTGAAAAGCAGGTAGTGCAGTTTTGACATGTCGTCAGGCACGTAGAGTATGTTTCTGTTGATGACAGCACACAAGCAGGACACTCAACAACTTTGAGGCCCAGATGGCACGTAGAGTATGTTTCTGTTGATGACAGCACACAAGCAGGACACTCAACACCCTTGAGGCCAAATAGTGCTTCAACAGGCATCACAGTGAAAACTCGCTTGCGATCTTGACCTGGCCCCGGCAGGAACAGACTGTGATGCAAGTTACTTCTAATTGTTGTATATGCAGTTGAACAGCAGCAAGTACATCTGTGCAGTTCTCAATGATGCAGCAAATGCATCAACCATCATGCTTGACAACGAATCAAGCATCATATTACGGCTGCCACCAGTTACCAACAACCATCAAGCCTCACCTTGAACCTTGCCCTCCGACTGGCTGCTGCGCCTGCAACTTCGACACCAGCTGTGTCACTGCTGCACAGCAAACATCCACCCACTCCTCAAGGTCATCAGCAGGAGCCTCATCAGCCACATCAGCACCGTTAGCAGCAGCAACATCAGTTGCCGCATCCAATTTCTCGTCAGTAGCAGCAGCAGCAGGAGCAATTGACTCTGGACAGGCAATGTCCATTGCTGCTGCATCTACTGGCTGTTGTGCATGCTGCTGAGTACTGCTTGGTTCAGTTGACTGCTGGCAATCAGGTATATCAAGTGACTTGGTGTCAACTGCTTCAGCAAGTGCAACAGAACCTGGCAACTGCTGAGCATCTGCTGCTGCTGCTGCTGCTGCTGCTGATATTGACGCGCCAGCTACCTGCTCAAGGACGGCTGCTGGGACAACATCAATTGGTACTGTTGCCACTGATGGCTGATCTGCTGCTTGCTGCTGCCCAGCATCCACTAATGCTGCCACTGCTGTATCAGATAGCAGTCCTGCAGTCAACTGCTGACGGACAGCTGTTCCTGCTTGTTGCTCCTCTCCTGCTGCTGCTGCTGGTGCTGTTGCTGGAGCTCCTGCTTGTTGCTTCTCTGCTGCTGCTGCTGCTGCTGGTGGTGGTGGTGCTGGAGCTGCTGCTTGTTGCTCCTCTCCCACTGCTGCTGCTGCTGGTGGTGGTGATGGTGCTGGAGCTGCTGCTTGTTGCTCCTCTCCCACTGCTGCTGGTGCAGCACCCTCCCCAACAACATCTGCTGCTGCGAATGGCTCTTTATCAGCAACTAGTAGTCCAGCAGTATTCTGGACCAGTACTGGTACTGCTGCTTGCTCCGCTGGTGCTGCTGACTCCAGGTGGGCATCCTGCTTTGCATCCTGCATGTCTACATCGAAGCCACCATCACTTACTGGTGCAGCATGTGCCTGCAGAGTCCAATTATGTGGATGCTGTGCCAAACCATCAGCACCCAACTCTTGCTTCACAGCTGCCGCTGTTGCTGTTACTGTGCCTGCTTCTACTGCTGCTGACGGCGGCACTAGTTCAGAATCTGCATCGGCATCTACCTCCATTTTTACCGAGCAGCTGCTATCATCGCCATCTACATGAGCTGGTTCTTGATGAATGTCTTGCTTTGCTATCCTGGTTGCTGACTCTTGTTGACACAGCTGACGCAGCAGCCGCAGGGGCTCTACTGCTGCTGTGGCTGTGCTGCTGCTGTTGCTGCTTGCATGCGCTGCTGCGGCTAGCTCAGATCCAGCTTGCAAAGTAGCCCTGCAGTGGCATAAGCTAGTATTAGCCAATATGTCAAGAGCTGGTCACCAGGCGCTAGTTTCTTCATTCTCATGTGACGCATACAAAGTGAATGCCATGCCCCACCTGAGTACAGCAATGCCCTAATCCATCTTGCATCATCACAAATCCCGATAAGGTGATGGTACAATAGCTGCCTTGCAGCAGCTACCTCATCATATGTTCAAGTTGCTTTGATAACAGTTAAACCTCAAAATTGGCTTACTGAAATCGTTGACCAACTTCTCACAGCTCATGCATGTGCAGTATTTGGGTTCTGTTGTGTTGAGTCGGTCTCAGCACCACAGCGACAAAATGCGGCACATGCATGTGCTGTGAGGCTTCTCAGAAGGTAACAACTGTGCACGGCACTATGACAACAGTGCAGCCACGGCAGAATCCTCTCACCAGACAGCAGGCTTCGCCGGCTGAGCCACAGCACTTCTGGTCAAACCCTCAACATACAAGCTTGCTTGCTTCAAGTCCCCATCCACAAGCCTCTGATCGCCCAGAACAGCCTTACATCTGCTCTCCAGAACAACTTTGGGAGGTACTACCATGTCAGGCACTGCTGCAAGTGCTGCTGCCATCGCTGCTGCTGCAGAGCTGTGGGGTGCGACTATGAGGGGCACTTTGCCTGTTGCTACTACAAAGTCTGGCATCTGAGTAACACCAGGCCAGTGAAGGTCCCGAAGGGTATAGGGCTTCTGCAGAGCAAAGGCAGCAGTTGTACAGGCGGTGTGAACCAGCGACCCAGACAGCAGTAATGAGCCGACGTCTGTATGACACTTACAATTGACGACTAGTGTCGGCTTGTGAGAGCCTCATCAGGTCAAGTGAACAATACACAGACGTGCAAACGACACAAACATGAGTGTACCCTACACCTCCGGCTAGCACTACACTGTACTGCCACCTCAGACCAGTGGACCGCATAATCTGTGAATGTTGTTAGTGCGGTCATTGCATGTACACAGGTCCCACGTACGCTGTCACGGCCCTGTGCTCGCTAAACCAAATATGCTGGCTTCGGTTGCCATTCACAGCAGCGGTGTGATCAAGAGCTCCTGCTAAGCATCTGGTACAGATAAGAGCAGAATCAACAGCGTTTGGCACCATACCAAAAGCTGCTAATACTCACCTCTCTCAAAGGCAACATGAGGTGGTCATGGTGACGCTGTATACTAACACCCCAGTCTAATCGACCCTCCCGAGCCTTCTGACGCAACTCAGACAAGCTGCCAGTAACGACACTGTTACTACTGCCACCTGCAATGGCACAGAGGTGCAACAGCAGCATGTAGAGCAAGCCGAGACACCATAAGCTCTCAGAACTACAGGTAGAGCTGATGTTGATACGACACCTAGCAGTGACTGTCACAAAGTGCAGTGGCAGGGCAGTGACACAAACAAAATCATATTCTGTTCCTAGACGTTTTGACAATGACCGCAGGGCGTGGTACAAAGAGACAGGCAATCCTCCAGCCAGACCTGCAACCAAGACACTTCCATACTCACGACATTTGTTGTAACGACGAGTGTTGTTTGACAACAGTTGCAAAGCGCCATACCAATCATACCTGCATGAGCAGCTCCATGGGCACCTTGTGAGAGGTTGTCAGCCAGACTCCATTCACCCCTAGAATCCTCAACATCAGCACCAATCTTGACAGCAGTTGATCTAGGCATCTGCGATGCAGCTGCAGCAGCAGCAGTATGCCAGAGTATCCGCTGCAGCTGCCTGTGGGCCTCGTGAGTGATGCCTGCTGGGTCCTCGGGCTCTAGTGCAAACTGCGGGACAGATAGGAGTGCCGGCTGCTGCTCTTCACCGTGCATGGCTACCCTCGTCCCGAAGCGTACAGCGACTGCCTCAGCAGCAGCAGGAGGCGGCGGTGGCGGTGGTGGTGGCACAATTTCATCTTGCTGAGATTCTCCAGCTGCTGCTGACGCTGATGGGCGTCTCGGGTCCTGAACCGCATGCTGCTGCTCTTGCTGCCGCTGTATTCTCATGACCAGAGCATCTGCACGCATATGACCACCCTGTTGCAGTGGATGCTGCTGCTGTTGTAGCAGTGCAAGGGATGGACTGCGCTGATCAGCACCGCTAGCTGTCAGGGCTGATGTGTCACCATCAGGTATTGACTGCTCAGGGAAAGAGAGGTCGATGTTATTGTAGTAGGGGTAGATGTAGTTGACAAGACTCTTCATGAACTGCACAGGTCTCTGTAGGCGCTGCTCTGTATTGTAGTCAAGTGCTCGACCCAGGAACTCCAGCTGCAGATGGCAGAGAACAAGGTAAGAATCAACAAGAGCACAGAGGCTGTCTGTGTTTGATGAATGACAGAATCCAGGAGTGGTGAGTGTGCAGTAGTGTTTTAATGCTGATTCCGCTCTTCTGAGCACCCACGACACACATCGGTGCTGGAGGACTATGCACAAGATACCACAAGCAGAAAAAAGACGCTGCAGGAGGGGCAAAATCTAGGTGGACAAACTATGCACACATAGTTTATGCCAACACATAGGCATTTGCTCGGCGATTGTCTTGAGCCATCATTACAAACTGACAGTGTGCAGACCAGGGCAGGCCAAGCGGTTGCAACAAACCCCATCAACAGCAACAAAGCAATGCCAGCAGGTGTTACCTTCTGCTGCACAAACTGCTGTACAGGTTCCAGCCCCTGATCACTCTCACGCAACACCTCGGGCGGCAGAGGGAAATCTACGCGGTCATTGGAGTCATACTTGACCAGATACCACCTGCAACAGACACACAAATGGCAGCCATGCAACCTTACATGCTTGAAACCCCAGCAAGTGCAGGGGCCTCTTCCGTATTGGCCCTGAATGCGCACTGAAGCACAAGCAGTATCTTGAAATTTGCCAGTAGTTGATCGGGCACATATGGCACATACTGCTCAACCACAGAACAGTCAGCAGCTGCGAGAGTCAAAGGAGAGCACTCTACATGAGTGCTGCGGTGCAAATTGACTACAGCCTGTACTACCCCAAACTGCAGAGATGTTTAAACTGTAGATGCTTTGCAAGTCATGATGAGGGAATCACAATCCAAGGGCCCACCTGCCATGCACTCGATACATGCCCAAGTACTCGTCCCAAGCATCATGTGGAGGGACCCTGCCTTCGTTGTACATTCTGTTGGCAAACGCAACGTACTGCTCTGGCCGTTGAAGCTCAGGTGCAGGAATGGGTGGTTGCTGCTCAGCAAGCTTTTCTTCAGCCTGTTCCGGTGGAGGTGGTGGCGGCGGCGGTGTGGCACTACGGCTTCTACCGCTGGCCTTGACTGGCTTGTCTTCCCTTGCTGCCACAGCTGCTAGGTCAGCAGCAGCTGCTGCTGCTGCAGCAGCCAGAGAGTGTGAGGCTGAGGAGCCCCTAAGCATGCCCTCATCAGGGCTTGTGCTGATGCTGCTGACATGATGGGCTGCAGGTGAGAGTGACGGCGGATTGAGCCAATCTGGGTGCAGATTAGGCTCTTGCTGCTGCTGCTGCTGCTCAGCTGCAAAATCAACTGATGGTGATCTGCATCTACTGCTCGGCAACTCTCCTTCCTCCGCACCAGCAGCGCTTACACTCCTGCTTCTAGCTGCCGCTGCTTGCTTGACAGGCTCCTGCTGCTGCTGCTGCTTATGCTCTGTCTGCAGCTGGCGACTTCGATCCTTGTTGTCTTGCTGATCAGCCGCCCCTGCACCCCTGCTGCTGCCCAGATCTCTATCCCTGTAGCCCCCACCAGTTCTGCCACCGTCTCGGTACCTCTCTCTGCCGCCATCTCTGCTGCTGTACTGCCGATGGTACTCCATACGTTCGTGATGATACCGACCCTCCCTGCCATACTCATGACCGTGATCGCCCCAGCCCCACCCATCGCCATGCCTCCTACTGCTGTACTGCTCAGGCCCTCTGTCTCTGATGCTGTGTCCTCTGTGGTACCGCTCGGCCCTGTCATCATCCCTGTATCTGCTGTCAGAATACCTTGATGATCTATAGTGATGATCTCCCGGATGACCAGCCCTCCTGTCATATTGCCTGTCAGAAGGTCTGTCATAACCGTAATCATGGCGCGGTGATGGAGACATGGAGCGCCTGCTGCTGGGTGAAGTATGTCGGGGTTCTCTCCCTTTGTCTTTACTACTCATGCTGTAGGGATATGGAGGCCTAGCAGCTGCTGCTGCATTCCCCTGATGCTGCTGATGGTGATGCGGTGCTTGTTGATTGGAGTTGTGCGCCTGCGGCAGTTCAAGACTTTTACTACGGCTGCCGTCTCTGCTTCTACTGCGGCTTCTGCTGTAGCTGCGCCTCTTGTGCTTGCTGTCACGCCTGTAGCTGTCCTCATAATTCAGCTGCCTGTTGCTGGCTTTACGGTGGCGGAGTGAGCCTGACCTAGGACTTGATCTTGAAGATGGCTGGCGGGAGTATGATCTGCTTCTAGATCGAGATCGTGATGAGCTGGATGTACTGCTTGTGTCACTAGTACTACTGGAACTGGCAGAGCTACGCCCAGAGTCACTGGAACTGTCTCTGCTGCGCTTGCTGCTAGTGCGGCTGGGTGTTCCTCGCCGTCCCCGCTGCTGTGTTTGCCCTGTCTCTGCTGGCTGAGTGGCTGTTGCAGCAGCAGCAGCTTGATGAGCTTGAGCAGCCTCGAGTGCCAGCCTTTCTTCCTTTAGGACTGTTTCTTGCTTCCGATGCATGTCAGCTGCTTGCTGTTGCTGCAGTTTCTGTTGCTGCTGTAGCACATACTCTTGCTGAGACGTGTTGATGAGCACCCCCTGCTGCTGTTGCTGCTGCTGTGGCCCAGCTTGTGAGCTGTCAGGTGCTGTCTGAGGGACACCTGCTGGAACCGCAACAGCCTGAGAAGCAGCTGCCGCATCGTCATCAGTCACAGAGGTCCATCTACTGCTCCGAGTCTTGGATGCACCTGCTGCTCCTGCTTCTGCTGGAACACCAGCAGCAGCTGTCACCGACACAGCTGCAGCATCTCCTGCGATCTGCACAGCAGCGCTATGAAACGCTGCTCGTTGGGCTGCAAGCACCATGTTGCCTGTCTGCAGCTGGGAGGCGAGCGCAGCTGCGTCAAGCACATCAGCAGATGCATCGGCCTGTTTCACAGCAGCTGCAACTACCATGCCAGGAGCTGCTGCAGCAGTAGGTCCTGCCGCAACTGGCTGCGTCTGCAGAATTGCTTTGATGTCAGCTACAGTTGATGGGGTTGTACCAGGACCTGCAGGAGCTTGGCCTTCCACTAACTCCCCTTCTTCTTCACCATCATCAAAGCCAGGTATGGCTGCTGCTTCTACTGGGGGTTTCGGGAAGACTACCTTCTTTACCAGTACTGGTAGACTGGCTGGCTTCCCAAACCTGGCTTGCACTGTTTTGGCTGGAGAGATGCTGATTGGTTTCGCAGCTGGACGCTTCAAGGGACTTACAACAGCAGATGGAGGGGTCACCGCTAGTTTGCCGGCAGCAGCAGCAGCTCCAGTAGCTGCAGCGGCTGGCTTTGTTGCTGCTGCAGTCACTGCATCTTGCTTCTCGTTCAAACCTGCTGCTGCTTGCTGCTGGACCGCTGCTGTGTCCTTTACTGTTGCATCTTCAGCTGCAGCAGCATCATCAGCTGATTGAGGAGCTGGTGCTAGTTCTGGTTCAATTGGTAGAGGAGGAGGTTCCTCACTGGGCGGCCTAGGGGCCCTTGGCTGCTGCTGCTGTGCTGCAGCTGGCATTGCTGCTTGTGGCTGTGATTGATACGCCTGCGTCTGTTGTTGCCACTGATGGTATTGCCCTGAGTCATAGCCTGCCTGTGCAGCATATCCTGCAGCATGAGCAGTTACACCCCCACCACTTCCTGCAGCTAATCCTGCACCACTGCTGCCTCCGCTTAGGGGTCGGTAGCTGACTGATGCTGGGGGCGGGAGTACGGGCCCAGGATGAAACCCTCCTGCGTATGGGACAGTCCCCATGGCACCTGGAATAGGTTGTCCCCAAGCTTGTACAGCATTATGCTGGCCATGCGGAGCTGCTCCTGGGGAAAACGGACCACCATGAAAATACCCGGCGCCCATGAAACGCTTCTGACGCTGGTTTCTGCCTCGGTAGTTTTGGTCAGTCCCTCGACCACGGCTGTTGCTGAGTTTCTGGTGCTGAGGGCTGAGCATAGACAGGCCTGGCAGTGGAACTGAGCCATCTGCAGGTCTGCCGGTGCTGCCACCACCAGCACCGGCGCCGTGACCGTCAGGTGCTGACATGTAAAGCTGGCGTACTAGCTGCAGGTTTCATCATTGCTGTATGTGCCTAGCATCGCACAAGTGTACTTGCTGTCCTGCAAGAAGTGCCACGAACATGCGAAGCACAGACATGATCGAATCAAATTAGGCTTATTATTCTTCAGTGTTCAAGCTGCAGTTCGGACCCTTTGACGATGGCATGAGGGCGTTCCTTGAGCATTTGCAGGTGCTGAAACAGCAACATGTTGTGATGGGTCACAGCTGTGGTGCTGTTGATTTGCAGTGACTTTGCGCGTGCCAGAGAATCATGAGGCTCTCA
>LWCB01002166.1:0-15145 GCA_001630525.1 Coelastrella sp. M60 | reverse complement strand
CGGCGAGTTGGAGGAAAGCGGAGGGGGTGGAGGGTGGGTGGTGGGGGGGGGGGGGGGGTGGGGGGGTATCAGTGCTGAAGGTCTTTAGGGCAAGGCGACCAAACAGATTTAGTCATCGGTCTTCTATTGACAACTCATTACTGGTTTTCAGGCTCCTTGTACTGCCTTCTGATGCCTGTTATGCCATCCTGATCGCTGTGCATAGCCTGATTACGGTGTGCTGAGACCATGCTATAGGCACACGGCAGAGGATAGAGCCAATATTGTCGACAGTTGCAGTAGATACCGTATGCATAATTCTGAAGTCTTGCGGTGGTTGGGGGCCAAACAGCTGTCAGGGCCAAAGCTGTACATTGTACAACAGTTTCGTAAATTGCACACGTGCAGCGCATACGTTTTGACTCCGCCAGACTCTACTTGCTCAATGCGCTGACGGTCTAAGAACTTGTGATGGCAGACTATACAGGGAGTTGCAAACACAATCTGACGCGGGTGCAGCACTGCAGCACCCTGCACCTTCTCTCCAGCCTCAGCAGGCTGCTCGTCCCCTGTCCTCATGTACTTCCTGTTTCAACATACCATGGTGTTGGATGTTACGGCCGTAAGCTCCACACCTCGCCAAAACCCCCACCACAGTCACTCGTTGTGCTAGGCACTGTTCCTGTATCCATCGTGCTACCTTGTGAGCCTGTTTGAAGCAGCTCATAGCAGATCTTACTGATTACCTTGAGTGCTCTCTGCCATCTGCATAGCTCAAGCAGGCGAAAGTGCTTGAAAGCAAAAGCTCCCTGCATCACAGCAGCACTGCGCTGCACAGCGCAGTCACCTAGACAGCAGGTCTGCAGAGGACTCTACAGATGGGTCCACCGACTCCCAGTATGTCCCTTCAGGACCACATGGACCTCATATTGCATATCCTGGGCTTCTTGCCAGATGGCCACAAGGCTGCTGTAGCAAAGCTAGTGTGCAAGGCAACATGCAAGGAGTTCGAGGATTTCAGCACCATTGACTCCGCCTCCTGTGGTGACCTGCCTATGGCTTGCTTGCTAGACTTATTACAAAACCACGAAGATGACTCAAGGCAGCAACAACAGCTCATGGAAGCAGTAGCAAAGCAAGGCAATGTGGATCGGTTGCAGATGTTGCACTCCCTAGGTTGTGACTGGGATGCAGTTGTATTCGCCGCTGCTGCAAAGGGTGGTCACCTTGCACTGCTGGATTGGCTACGAGCCCAAGATCCACCTTGTGACTAGGATGAGCAGGCTTGCACTGCAGTAGCTGGTGGTGGTCACCTGGCGGTGTTGCAATGGTTGAGAGCTCAGGACCCACCTTGCCCATGGAATGGGGACGCATGTTCGGCAGCAGCAGATGCCGTTGACCGTGACATGTTGCAGTGGTTAAGAGCTCAGACACCGCCATGCCCCTGGGGTGCCAAGGTGTGTACGGGAGCAGCAGCACGTGGCGATATGGATATGTTGCAATGGGCCAAGGCCCAGAATCCACCTTGCCCATGGTTTGGGCAAGAGTGTCCAGCAGCTGCGCAAAGTGGTCATCTAGAAGTGTTGAAGTGGTTGAGAGCTCAAAACCCACCTTGCCCTTGGCATCTTACATTGTACATAGCAGCAGCAACTGGTGGTCACCTTGAAGTTCTCAAGTGGATCAAATCCCATAATCCACCTTGCAAATGGGACAGGCGGCTGAACTTGGAAGCTGCCAAGAACGGCCACCTGGCAGTATTACAATGGTTGGCAAAAGAAACGTGCCCTTGGCATCATGCAATGTATGTTCAAGCTGCGGCTGGCGGCCATCTTGAGGTGCTCAAATGGCTGAAAGCAAAGAACCCACCTTGTGACTGGAACAAATGGGTGTGCATAGAAGCTGCCAAGAATGGCCATCTGGGTGTCCTGCAATGGTTGAGGTCTTTGGACCCACCATGTCCCTGGGACATCCATGTATGCCTTCAAGCTGCTGGTCATGGCCATCTAGAGGTGCTGCAATGGGCACTGGCTCAAGACCCACCTGCACCATGGAATGATGAAGTGTGTACGGAAGCGGCGGCAAAGGGTCAGTTGCACATCTTGCAGTGGGCCGTGACACATCAACATGCCTTACCCTGGAAGAAGCAAGAATGTGTGCAGTGGGCACAACAGCGCAAGAGAAGGAATGTTGTCGAGTGGTTGAAGTCTCTCACAATTGATGTGGCATGAACCGGCCTTTGTACAGTATGTCCGACATGCACATCATGGTACTAGTACATGCTCACCGAACAGATCCGCTCTAGGATAGTAGCATACTTGACATAGCAGTCTGCACAACAGGATGGGTCATTGTGGCTTAGGCTGTTCAGCCCTGGTTGCTGAGTTGGCCACCTCTTCACTGGTGACTATTTACTGTGCACGCTACAGTGCAAGCCAGCCTTGCAAAGTTAAATAATCATAGTATCAGTCATAGTTTGTCACATACTCTATCATTCACAGTTTGCCCGTTCTTGATATTTATGTAACGTTTGTAGACATGTAGTAGCTTCAATCTGAAGCAATCATGTGCAATCTCAGCTTGTGCCACAATGTGCATTGGATGTGCCTCAACTGTGGCACAGTGCCACAATGTGCCACGTGTGCTAGTCTAGTGCTAGACTACAAGTGAGTCTCCATAACAGGTTTGTGAGCTGTGCCACAAGTCAGTGACTGTCTTGGATCTGGGACATCAAATCGCAGGAGGCCAAGAGCTTTCGCCTTTACGAAGGCTGCTAGCATGACTTTTGCAATCACATGCTTGAGGTGTCGTTCTTGAGCAATCATAACAACAGTTGCTGTCACTTTGATCCGATCTTGAAGACCAATCATTCGGAACCAATTGTGTTGTAAGCTGGTTGAGTCAAGCGTGATAGAGTGATCCAGAATGACGATATATGCAACGCATTTATGACTTTGAAAGTGTTTTATGAATTACAATAAAATAGTCACATGCATAGGGGAGGTGATGTCTTGAATTGTTCACTATCGCGGATTCAACCTTGTACTTATGCCCCTGTCCCAGTCTTGTCCATCAACAACACACGCTGCATAGCTAGAACAAAAATGGTCCACCACTCCGGAGTGTTATGGATCTATAACTTGGCCATCATGTGAGCGATAAGCATTGCACCTGCTCCAATTGCCCGCATCTGAGTTACCGATTGCCGTGGCAGCTGCAATATGCAGGGCATGACATACTAGCAGTATACCATCATGGTTGTCGGACAACTATGCAGCAATGCATTCCCGGCTTCATGAACAAATCAGCCACATCTCTAGCTAGTACACATGCATATAACGTATTGCAAGCGCCATATGCATCAATCTATGCATGGTCACAAGCATCTATTGATACATATAGCAACCCAATGCAAGCAACAAGCTGCACAGCCGACGATCATCGCATGTTTCATTGCTCATGCTGAAAGCTCAACAACTACCAACCTAGCACTTGTGCTCGTAACCCTGCATCGGCAGCAAGTCCATATTACTGATGCTGTCAACCAGCCATCTCTGACTGAGAACAGACAGCCCCAAAGCTGTTGCATGTTGATGATGACCCTTGCCAATCGCAACACTGCCTCCTTCACCTGCTGCTAAACCATTTTGTTGGCCTTTTGCGCTGCCACTTGCGCCATTGCTATCAGGCACAATCACAATAGGAGGAGACTCGCCTTCTGGTTTCTCAACACCCATGTGCTGCAAATTCATACCAACTTGTGATGTTGCTGCAGGTGGCAACCTGTTGATGACGGTGCCGCCTGCTGCTTTGATGAGGGTCACGCATGACTCCTTGGAAGAACCTGAACCTGCAATGACACAACAATAACTTCAACCGCCAGTATCAACTGGAGCAACAACCATAGTCACAACAACGGTTGCATTACTTGAGCAGCACCATGGAAAGCTACAGAGCCAGCCTCATGTTGACAATACAAGACACCGCATTCAATCTAACCCACTTCCCATACCTTCCCTATGTATGTACACCCTACCTGCTACCCAGATCTCCTTGCCCTTTAACAGTGGTGGTTGTCCATTCAACTTCCTAGACCTGCCCCTAGCAGGTCCTCCCACACCCCCACTGCCATCACACAACACCTCATGATCAACCTCCGGAACTAGGAAACAACATGTCACACCACCACCACCACCACCACCACCACCACCAGCAGCAGCAGCATGAGGAGGACATTGCCCTGCTTCCGCTGCTTCTGCTGATGATCTCAGGCATGCAGTCACCCAGCTAGAGCTCACTACCCAGCAGCCGGCTAATATACCCTGCAGGAAGTAACATCAGCCATGGACGCTTTAAAAGATATGGCTATATTGGAAAATGGATGTGTGTATCAAGGTGCTAATCATTCTGCGATGAACAACACAGTACAGATCATTTGAATACATACCGCCAGGATGCATGTGGCAGCAGCTGCCAAGTAACGCACCAACATGCCCTCCATGCTGCATATTCCCATATAGACACGCACTGTATGACTTTTGGATTGATGATGCCTGGATCTCCATAGCCCAGAGTCGCACAAGCTCAGAAAGCGCTGCTGAGGTTTTGACTGCTCATGCACTCGATGCGACGGTTGTTTCTCAACATTTACACAAGTGTGCATGAGATTTGTTGCTGTTAGATTACCCCAACCACACCAACACCCACCTGCATGTACTTGAGTGTTCTTCTTGCCTCCTTGTTTTCATTTGTGTGACAAACAACATGAGTGATGATGGATGACCAGCTGTCAACAACACGACCACCTGATTATACAAATACACACAACGAATAAACACAAGCAAAGAGCAGATTGTAACCTGTATTACATGTCATCCTATATCTATTATACAAGACAAGCAGCACTTCAGTGACATGATGCCAATATCAGACACAAGCATAGCCAAGCATCATGATTATCTTGGTGTTTGTCACACAGTTGCACACAGCAGGTGAAAGGAACTGGTGATGTTGCTGCATACAGGGGTTTGCAGTATGCAACAGCAAACATGTATGCGACAGCAGTAGCAATCCAACCGCCTGACCCACCTACAGCAGTTGCCAGTTGCTTCAGCGCTGCCTTCTCAGAATCATTCAGACCTGAACCAGTAAACACAAAACTACTGCTGCTGCCAGCAGCAGGGGAGGAACCCCGACTACCACTACCGCTGCCACTAGCGGCCTTAGCTGCTGCTGCTGTTGCTGCTACTATTGCTGGTGGTGTTGACTTTGCTGTGCCACCTCCTTCTGTTGCTATTGGCTCAACTAGGGTTTTGCCGCCACCAACAGTGGCTTCATCGCTGCTGCCATCAGCAGCAGCAGCAGCAGCAGCAACCGGGCTAAAACACAGTCTCACTTGCTTACTGTACCTCCTTTGTTTCTTGGCTTGTCCACCACTGTCAGCTGCTGCTGCTGCTGCTCCTGTACCATTGTCTACAGTCTGCTCAGCAGCAGCAGCAGCAGGTGACGGACGCTTCTTGCCAGTGGAGCTTTTCTTCCCACTGCTGCCAGCAGCAGCAGCAGCACTAGCACTTTTGGGTCCAGTTGTATCAGCAGCAGCTTCATACACCTTGGCATCACTATCCTTCACATCTGGCCCACAGTGGGATGTTCCTGCTGCTGCTGGTGTAGGGGCCACTGCTGCCAGCAGCGCAGCTGCTGGTGGTTGAGGAGTCACTGCAGGGCTGTGGCTCAGTGGCGGTTTACCACTATGACCCGTCACCTTCTTCTTACCACTGCTGCTGCTGCTGCCACCTTTGCACTTAGTATACGCTCTGCTGCTGCCATCGCCACCTTTCACTACTCCTTGACCACTCACAGCAGCAGCCGGCGTACTAGCAGCAGCAGCAGCAGCAGGAGGAGGAGGATCGTCTGCTCCGGCAGCAGCAGCAGCAGCAGCTTCAAGTTCCGCTGCTTGTGCTGCCAACTGCTTTTCAGTTAGTTGAGCCCTTCCCTTAGGCGTGTTACAAACAACACACTTAGCTGCAGAACCCTGATTTTCAAATGTGCAAGCTGAGCAATTCCATGGCAGCAGCCTGGCGGGAATGCGCCTGCTTCCGCTGCTGCTGCGCATTGCTGCTCCGCTGCCAGCAGCAGCAGCAGCAGCAGTGCAAGTCGCTGCTGATGCTGTGGTGGCAGCTGTAGCGGCTGCTGCTGGTGCTACCGCGACCCAGCCGTCACTGTCTGCCAGGGCTTTGAGTGCTGCTGCTGCTCTTTTAGGCAACACTGCAGGCTTCTCCGCTGCTGCTGCTGCTGCAGGTGTGGCAACAGCAGCAGCAGGAGGATGAGCTACAACTCTGATCTGGCTGGCAGCTACCTGATCTTCTGCCTGATGATCTGCTCCATCAATATCAATTGTCTGCTGCTGCCGCTGCTGCTGCTGCTGCTCGTTTGCTTCTTGTTGCTCTTCCTCGATTGTCTGCTGCTGCTTGTCATCAACATCTCGTACCTCCTGCACATCGCTGTCAGCTGATTCACATTCCTGCTGCTGCTGCTGCTCTCTTGTTTCATTAGTCCTAGTCTGTGGCGCCTGACTGCTGCCAGCAGCATCTTGCTGTGTGGGTCCCATGAAACTGAAGATACTGCGCTGACGAACATCCACCGCTGCTGCTGCTGCTGCTGCTTTGCCTCTACCTCCTCTCTTACTACTGGGTTGACCTGTTAGTACCCCAGCAGCAGCAGCAGCAGCATCTGCATTCCGCTTCTGGCCACCTGTTGATCTTCTGCTGCTCTTCTGACTTATACTCACCGCTGCTGCTGCTGCTGCTGGGGTTTTGGCTGTGCTTCCAGGCCCTGGAAGTTCCTGTTGAACCTCTCCATGCGTATCTTCAATCTCCTTGTCATCATTCCCTACTTTGGTGCAGTGCTGCTCACCTCCAGCAGCAGCAGCAGCAGTGTGATGGTCTGTACTGCCAGCTTGATGTGATTTAGATCTATGACTGTTAAGCCCTGTACTGCTGCTGCTCAGTGGCTGTAAATCTTCCCTAATATCCTGCAGATTCAGTCCCCGAAGCCAAGATTTGTATTTGGGGTCACCCTCTTCATGACCGTCACTCAACCGCCTAGCTGCTGCTGCTGCTGCCAGGTTGTCACTGCTGCCAGCAGCAGCAGCAGCAGCAACAACAACAGCGGTGTCAGCTGCCCTGCGGTTCCTTGTGGCCCTGGTACCCCCACCTGGTCGACTTGGCGGCGGCAACATACATTGCTGCTGCTGCTGCTGCTGCTGATCAATTGCATCAACTTGGATAGCAATATCATCAGCAGCACAATTAACTGCTGCTGGCTTTCTGCCTCTGGTCATTCTGTGCTTCTTGCCACCGCCACTCTTGCCACCCACGGCTGCTGCTGCTGCTGCTGAGTCAGCCTGGTCAACTGCCTGTTCCCCTGCTGCTGCTGCTGCTGCTGCTGTCTCCTGTGTGAGTCCATGTGCTGCTGGTCCATCATGATCTTTAATCCATGATGGAACAGAGCTGGCAGCACTGTGTGCAGGAACAGCACCAGCACCACCAGCAGCAGCAGCTCTGGCAACTGGTGATTGACTGGTGTCCTGCTGCTGCTGCTGCTGCTGCTGATCTGCAGCAACCAAGCCTGCCTCATTCTGCTGTCTTGATTCATGGTATTGCTGGGGGCTGTGCGTGTTATATCTTGCCTGATGCTGATCTTGAGCACTATGATGATCATCATGATCATGATGATCATCTGACTGTTGCTGATCATCATCATGATCACCACCATGATTTACAGCAGATAGTGAGGGACCATTGATGTGAGCAGGTAAAGAAGCAACGCCAGCAGCAGCAGCAGGAGCATCCCCTGCGTCAACTGCACCTATACCAACAGCAGCTGCTGCGTATTGACCTTGTGCTGCTGCTACTGCTGCTGGTGTGTTGTTGCCTGTTGCAGCAATGTCGTGATCATCATCCTGTCCATGATCGTGATCACAAAGATCTTTCTCAGATACAGCTGGTTGCTGCTGTATCTGCAGATGTGAACCTGTGGGGTCCTGATTCATGGCTGCTGCTGCTGCCGCTTCTTGCTGCTCATCTGCCTTATCATCTACCTCTGCATGCTGCTGCACAGTTTGCTTCGCTTTGCTTGCTTGCAACCTGCTACTGCGCTGTTTCCTCTGCTGCTGTTGCACCTGCTGCTTCTGTTTCGTCTCTAGCAGTGCTGCCGCTGCTTCAGCTGCAGATGGTGGCAGTTGTGAACACAGCAGCTGCTGCCCGAGTGCTGCTTCCATGATGCCGTAGAGCGTGATGATGCGGTCGATCTTTGAGTCATCAAACATGTCACGTCTGTGGGCGGGATTCTTACAGATCGGACATGCTGGTTTGGAGCGCAAGGCGTGCTGTATACACTCCCTGCAATCGAGTATGAGAAACTCACAGGTGATGTCATAATGGAGTTATCCTTCATGGTGCATTTGCAAGTTCGTTATTCACCAATGAGAGATGTTGCAGCTGCTTCGCCTGGTTGTTTTGTGGGTGCTGTGCATCTGTGCATAACACTGAAAGGACCTGCTCTGCAGTAAGGTGTGACACCCCTGCCCCAAACATAAGCTACAGCATGATCGTGGCTACAAGTAATAGTAAATTGATACAAGATCAGTATTAAAGGCTGGCGAGGATACGTAGACAAGATGCTAGGGCAAGGAAGGTGCCGACAAGATGCTAAGGCTGATTGTCCACCACAACCAACCTGCAGAAGTAGTGGCAACAGGCCAGCCTAGCGCAAGGCTGGTGCATGATGCTCAAACTGCATAAAGGAAACAGCTTATAACGTTTGAGAAACCAATTTAAGTACTCCATAGGCTTGTAGTTGACAGAAGTAAGTGTGTTGTGCGCACCATATGGAGCAAGTAAGTTCTTTGCCCAGCTGGTACAGAGCCTGTTGGATGGCGTCCATATCCATCCTGATAGACTCTTTTTACTTCCGGCGTGTTTCAAGTAGAGTCAAGGCTTTGTGCTAGGCGTTGTCGCATGCTGAAGTGCGTTCCAACCAAACAAAGGGAGTTTCCGCTGAGATTGTGCTCAGTTGTGCGATGTCACAGGCATGGAGCACTATCAGCGAGATAAGCATATTGAGTCTTTGACTGTTTGTGCTTAAAGAAACCTGTGGTGTATCTTCAGGGACCTTCAACGTGATTCAAATTCGCCAGCCATAACATCTGCTGAGGGTCTCTGCAGCGACCAGAAAACAGATACGCAATGATCCATATTTTGTATTTGAAGCCATAAAGCGCAGTTTCGAAGGCCGAAACCAGCTTCAATTCAGTTATCGTTCTCCCACGCCAGTCACTCCTTCAGAAGATCTCCAGGAAACGTCTCACAAATGCAGATAGTACCTTTAAGGTGCCAATGTAGGGCACCAACTGGCGCCAGAAGTTCTCATCGGGTCTCACCACGTATCGCTGCTGCTTCAGCCTCAGCAACAGCCAGCACGAGCACGCAAGTGTTCCATTACACCCAGATCGAAGTAGAAACCAAGCCAGGTCAGTGCAAGATGCGCTGACACTAAGCAAATCGAGTTGCACATGCAGCTGCAGCTTCCCAGTTGTACTTGCACCATTAGCAGTACAGTGCAGGGATGATGGCATTTACAAGACTAAGCAGCACCGCAGCAGCTGCATACTGAAACACACAGATATTAGATAGTCGTGTGAAACATATGATATATCCTGTGGAACACATCATATATAGGTAATCCGTTTAATGTTTTGTTCGTTTTTTGTGTTCCTCCAGGTATCGCCTTGTTTGACATCACTCCTCAAATCAGAGATCAGGTGCAGCAGCTGGGTGTCACAGAGGGTTTCGTCAACGTCTTATCACGACATACAACAACTGCAATAGCAATCAATGAGTACGAGACAAGGCTACTAGATGACATCAGACAAGTAAGTTGTTGCCAACCATTGCCAAGCACCGAGTTGTTCTTGAATACTGCCACATTGACCCAGTAGCAACAGCAGCAGCGTTCACCACCCAATGCAGCATTATAAACTTGCTGCAACCGCACAGGCATGCTAATAATGCTTCAGGAAATGATACAAATGCTGCTGCTGCTGCTATCACAGTTTCTTCGCAAGCTAGCTCCCCCTAGAGATCCTTATCTTCACAATGATCTTCACCTCAGAGAAGCTCCAGCAGACTGGCCAGGGGGATGGGAGGCCTGGTGAGTGATGCTGCTGCTGCTGGCAGTACAAGACTCACCCCACCAGCTATAATCATGCATGTCAGATGGTACAGCCACATCTGACAAAAGTTGTAGCTAGCAGCAGCAGCAGTCGCAGAACATTCAGCAGCATTCAAATGCACAATCGAAGACATCTTCAGACCGCCAATACTTCAATGCTCACGCTTGATGTATTCGCTACATGCTGTCAGACATAATACTGCTGCTGCTGCTGCTGCTGCTGCTGCTGCTGTCTGTCTGTCTGTCTGTCTGTCTGTCTGTCTGTCTGTGTGCATTACATCACGTTATTGTTGTTTACAGGGCTGCCCAAGAACCTGAGAATGCCCACAGTCACTTGTTGAGTATGGTGCTGGGTAACAGTGAGACAATACCCGTCACAAAGGGACAGCTGGCTATTGGTACCTGGCAGGTGAGAATACCAACAGGCATTTGATATGCAGTGCCTCAGATAATGGCCCTGTACTCATCACGGGGTAGCAGTTGTGCAAAACATTGCACAGAGGCAAAGCAAAAAATGAATCTGTTCTCACATGTGATGTTAGGTGGTGTGGTGTTGCAGCGATGCAGCAGTGGGAGACCATCTCCCCTGTGACATATGTAGGACATATAACTGCAACTCTTGTTCTTTCCTTCAGTGTCAGTGTGGACATAAGCAGAAGCCAAGAGTGCTTACTGCTGTCTGGGCTTTGTCGGTGCAGCAGCAGCAGCAGCAGCGCATTGCATCAAAGATCTTCCTCAGCAGTCACTTGGTATGAAACCTAGCAAGCTTATCCTATAAAAACACATCAAGTCATAAACACGTTATCCTGTTCCTCTCCTTGTAGAGGAGGATTGATACCTGTCAGTTGTTTACTGAAGCATTAGTTGGATTAAATTTAATATAACCGACTATTGAAAGGTTTACATGATTGCAACCGTTGGCAAACCTTTTGCTACTGCTGCTGCTGCTCTGCATTTTCTTTGTATTAGTCTGTGATGCTTGTCGAGCTTGATGGTCCCAGGAAGAGAACTGTGGGAATACAGGTGGTGGGAACAACACAACAACAGCAACAGCAGCAGCAGCATTGATGACATGGTTGCTGTTCAGGGCCTCAACAGCAAAGGCAGCAATTTTCCTGTATGAGCCAAACTTCTCCAACAGCGGAGGCAGCAGCAGCAGCAGCAGTGTTGTTTACCTTAGCCACAGCAGCAGCAGCAGTTGTACTGGTCACAGTAGTACCAGTAGCAATGGTTCCAGCAGCAGCATCCGGCACCATCCAATCTCAATTTGCTGCACAGATAGCAAGTAGTTAGTGCTGCATGAGATAGCGCAACCAATGTGAAAAAAGAAAGGAGAATTTGGCTCGTGCAAACCAAAGTGAATGAAATGACAATATGAACAGATTGAGCACGCTGCTTCTAAGGGGCCGCCACCCAGAAGAGTGTCTTTGTCTGAACCCTTCGGCAACCGTCACTGTTAAACACGATGTCACATGCACACAGTGTACAGAGGCTGGTGTATTGATGCAGGTGTTCTGCAGTGTGCACCTGCCACTCAACCAGACAGCAGCATTCACAGCTGCTCGTTGCAGGTGTCATGTGCTGGCAAAAGGCAAGCGGCACCCTCCCATCCATCCGAGCACATTTACTTGCAGAAGTAACACAAATTCATGTCAAAGCAGCATAACGATCGCAAAGCAGCATAATGATTGAAACCCAGCTGGTGTCACCAATGCTTCGTCCAGTATTTCCATGTGTATTTGCTCTTGATGAGCTTGGTGTCTCCTGCAGGTCTGAAACCATCAGTTAAGAAACGCTGTGCATCTCCACTGCTACTGCCTTCTTGTCGCCTGTATGATACTTGCTGATCCATGACCTGAGAGCTGATGCCTGTGGTTTGTTCAAGCGTACACGAGGCCTGGCTGCCCTGCACAGCACAAGCAACAACAAGGTGTCAGAATACATCAAGACCACCTGTCCTGCTCTGTCAGGACAACCGCATGCAGTACAGGTGCTGAGTAGGCCTGATAGGTCCATATAGTCTCCATGGAACATTTGCATATGAGTGTTCCTGCGCTCATTCCCACCAGCTGCCCCACCTCATGAGAGCTACTGCTTGTTCAGCAGACCCCGCCTGACCAGTAGCAATGAGCACTGCTGCTAGCACAGTCGCACTGCGCCCATGGCCATGTGCACAGTGTATGTACACGGCATGGCCGTCTCTCATTTCACGCTGCACCCACTCCACCCCTTGCTGTATCTGCTGTGCATTGGGGGCTGGCAAAGGTTGGACGCAAACATGCAGAGCAGGTAGGGGCAGCAATAGATGTTTGGAAGACACACATCACTACATGCTTTAAATACAAATTGCAGCACATGCTATGATCATGTCATGCACTGCACAGTCACTACCAAGTGGATGTCACAGCCATGGGATACCCTGCAAGCAGTGTCCATGTCAACCAGATGTATAAGTTAATGCAGCTTTTGAGACCATGCGTATATGCAGCATGCAGATACTGCCAACGCCATGCCTCGTAGGCTGTCTCACTGGCTGCTAACCTTGTGTATCCCAGCATGGCAAGTTCAGGTAGTGTTGATTGTGCATTCTGGGCAGTTCACAGGTGACATCAACAACTGATGGCTGAACTGCCGGCAGCCAACTTGCCTGTTCCGGCCACCCACCAATGTACCTGTGATCAGTATCGCGAGAACGTGATGGTGGACGCTCAAAGTGTGATTGCCAGATTGTCTAGGACTGTCAGATGACACTTCTAACAATGGTAAAGGTCATCGTGATGACATTGTGGCTGATGTGGCTGTGTATAACACATGACAGCATAAATGGCACAACACTCTAGATTGGACCATCAGCTGCCCAAACAGCAGATTTTGAAAGCTGTCAAATTGCACCAGGCTCGCTCAGGTACACACATGCTTAGGCATGTGCATTGAGCGCTTTGACGGTGATCCAGTGCACTGGCAGCAAATCCATTTGCACACTGTTTTTTTGTTTCCAATGCCGCAAGTTCAAACCATACCAGCGCACTTATACAGTCTTACAAGACAATTGGGGCTGCACAAGCTGCTGTGACATCCTTGACGGCATAAGGGTAACAGACACTTACAGCTGAGGGGTGACCTGGTCATACAAGGGCTCAGTGCTGCTCCTGCGCTGCAGCCACAGCTTTCCTTGCAGGCCCAAGTGATAAGGCCAGAAGAGAAGCTTGCTGATTGGTGATATATTCCCATCTGCGCGCTTCTGCAAGAGCCATGTGGTGTGAGGAGCGATTCTGTCACTTGATGCAAAGGCCACCAGAAATCCGGTTGCAGCTGCATGTGCAAGACATCCAGAAAGAGCTAGGGGTATCCGCGACCTTAATGCAACAGCAAGGCAAGCTGGTACAAAGGAGACGGCCCCAACGATGATAGACAACCCTCCCATGGCAACTGTAGACCAGATGGAAACGATACAGGCACCACCTGTCCTATACCTCTGTTATCGAATCAGCAGCATGCATAACGTCAGGTAGATGGACAAGGCAACAACGAGTCGCAACTGAGTTGAAGAGTGTACCGGTTGTACTTGACGCTGTGACAGCGGTGTCACACTGCCAGTGTGCCCATTGAAATGACAAGCAACACATAAGATGGCCAGCGTGTCACTTTTCCGCATCTATCCAGCAGGCAGTTGTAGACAGTCTGCCTATAATGTGCGGAAGGTGGTGCAGCGCGGGCTGTCGCTACACATGTGAGCGGCTTCTATGCACGTCATCGCCGGTCGTGTTGTTTACACATTTCTGATCGGTAAATTTTTCTGGTCAGATGCTGCTTGTGGGGCATGCATCATAGAGGTTGTAGCTTGGACAAGTGGAGCCTCCTTGGACAACTGCTTTCAGTTATTCAGGGGTATATTCCTGCTGCTGCTCTTCTCTCCAGTTCAAGGCTCTCTCTCATCGCTCTCTCTCTACTCAAGATATGCATGACGTAGTGGCAGTTGAAGGAGAAAAGGAGCAGCAGCACTGGAAGCCTACTGAAACTGGACCTGTTCTTGTTGAACAACCCAAGTTCAGTATCTTATATGGTACGTCTGCTCTTGATGAGGACATTATGTCTCCTGCTGCCTTGAATCCATCACCTAAGAGACATTGCGCATGTCTACTGATACAGCCTTCTTGTCGCCTGTATGATACTTGCTGATCCGTGACCTGAGCTAGCGCTGATGCCTCTGATTTGTTGCCCTCACATCAACGTGTGGACGAGAAAGGACTTCAGCATGTTACTCCAGCTTACAGCGAGTGACAGTACCAGTAGTAGCGGCCCAAGCTGCATGATGCATAACCATGTTCTCCTCTTCATGTATATGCTATGCTTTGTGTGTGCTTGTATGTTCTTATACCGTATGATTAAGTCGACACTTGTGACCAAATTCCCTAACTTCAAGCAATTGAAGCAACTATTTCCTCAAGCCAAGTTGGCGCACTGCCACTCAGGTATGGCTGGCTCAGCCAGCCGATTGTATCTATCCCAAGGGCCTCGTGGCCGGAGTGGGTGTCACTACTACTACAGTGGCTGTGTGACTGCAGTCTTACAGGCTCTTGACCAACAGAGTTGATCACACGTCACTCAGTACGTAGGCTATGTAATGATTTTTAATTGTCCAGTTCCGCCTGCAAAATATCAGGCGTGAGACCGACGGCACCAGGCGCTATGGGATATGGTATCAACCATTTGTTACTACCATGCCACAGTCGATGCACACTGAAGAGGGTAAGTTGTATGATGCAGCGTATAAGAGGCATGTCACAGCTTTACAAACACTCAATCAATTGAGACTGATCACAAAATGCAATCAAGGTTTTTGCTGGCCACCCTTCTCCTTTGCTGCTTCCTGCCTTCGCTGTGCCAGAGCCTGACCAAGGGCAGTACCAAAACGACCAGCAAACAGGCTCTGTGGGTC
>LWCB01002143.1:0-10750 GCA_001630525.1 Coelastrella sp. M60 | reverse complement strand
CTGCTGCTGGCAGCAGCAGCAAGTTTGGGTGCCAGCAGATAAGCTCCAGTGTTGATATATCCTGACAGCCACCAGTTGGCTGCCACCAGCAGTGCTAAGGGAATGTCCCCACCGACAATGCTAGGGTTTAGCAATGCAGGGATCAGCAGCATCAGCAGTTTTGTTTTGGCTGCTGCTGCTGCTAGCAGCGATTTGCTGCTGCGTAGGTGAAATTGGTGAGGCATGATGCGGCCGGCTATATCCCCAAGCAACCGGGAGTAAAACAGCACCTGCACGACAATCATGTACATGATGAGATATTGCCAGAGTTTAGTGACATTATCGTTTTAATGCACTTTGGTTCAGTGCAGAAAGCTTTGCATCATCACCAACACAAAGCAGACGTACATTGCTGCGCACTGTGCACCGTGCTGACCAATGTTGCAGATAGAGAGCGGCAGCAGCAGCAGCAGCAGTAGCAGTAGCAGCAGCAGCACTCACCTGTGGTAGATGTTCCCCAAATCGCCCATCATGTGGCACAAACGTAAAGAATGGAAACACCATCATGCTGCTGCCGACACTCATCATCAGGGATAGGCAGGCTGGCCAAATCACACGACCCAGCAGCAGCAGCTGTATAACAGGTGTTATATAACTGTTATAACACCTGCCGATCCAACTTTTGCCCACTGCTGATCTGCTTCTGTATTTCTTGGGTGACAAGGGTTTTGAGTGATCGTGTGTGTTGCTGTCCAAGGTTATGGACACTGCTGCTGCTGCTGCCAGGTTGTGCAGATGATCTTTGTGATCTCCATCATATCGCTGCTGCTGCTGCTGCTGCTGCAAGTGATGATCAGTCTCTGATTCAGATCTATGTCTCAGATGATCAACTGCTAAATGATACCCTGTTGATGCGGCAGAAGACTGCTGCTGCTGCTGCCAGTGACTGCTGCTGCTGCTGCTGGTCCAGCCGCCGGCAGGAGATCCTGATCTCATCATTAACCTGCTGCTGCTGCCGCTGATCTGTGATGGCAGACCTATGATCAGCTTCCCACTGGAGCCTCTCATAACCCCACTGCTCACTGTTGCTGCTGCTGCCGTTCCTCCTGCCGCTGCTGCCAGGTCGCTCGCCGCTGCTGCTGCCAGTCGCCGCCAATATTTTCTGAGTACTGCATATGCTGCTAACATGCCTATTGCTGTCTGCAAAGCCATGATCTGAAAGAGATGTGTGAGTCCGCTTGCTGAATAGTAGGGGCCTTTCTTGAGCAGTAAATCAGCTGCTAGTACTACTACACCACAACATACAAAACCTGCAATACAAATAACATGTCATAATCGTAGTGATCCAGAGTCCTTTTATTCCGAGGCAATCAGAAAAGATTACTGTACATGCTGACAGTGAGAATAGTGTATGTACGACGCCATTTATTTGACACATGTATTGTTCACTCTGCGATTGATACATACAACTGACATGATGACATGCAGTATATAAAACATACCTGTGGTCAGTGCCACTGTACATGCTGGTGGGAAATGTGTCACCACTTGGTAACTTGTGCCGAATGCAATACTGTACAACACGCCTACTGCAGCAGTAGCACCAAGCAGCAGCTGCTGGTTGCTGCAGCAGTACGGCAACACCAGACATAACACAGACAAGCCTCCAAGACCGATAAGGAACCTGCGGAATACGTCAGCATACACATATTTGGTTGATGCACATTTGCTGCACATTTGCAGCTTGACACAATTCTGAACACTATCTTTGAATATTCTCTGCTTGACCGCCTCCTGACTCATGCACCAGTTAGAGGAGTAAAGAGCACGAGAATCTATGATAAATAACGTACAGAACGTTGTAACTATGTTATGCCTGCAGCTGTTCATGAAGACAAGCAACTGCTACAGCTGTGACCTGCACCGAAGTACCTCATCATCGCTGCTTTAGGTAGGCCATAACGCCGTTCCAGACGCTCTTGGAGGCTGCTGTGTATCAAGAGAGCAGGTACGCTCGGTAGGAAGTAAGCGAGATTGAGATATAACAGAATTCTGGGCTGTTTGAACTGATAACTGAATTGACCCAGCAGGGAAGATATGGCGGTCCATGGCACCTTGTAGGCCACCTGACACAAGCATAAGACGCATTTGCTTGATGAATATTGTACGTGATTGGTGATATGCCTGGTTGGTCGCTGCTAAAGACTGCTATGGTAGTAAGCAACGGCAGGACAAGACCACTACTGTAAGTGGGAAGTATCTCGTATGTGATCATGTGGAACGGGGCAGCAAGCAGCATGGGCACTTACAGCCACAAGAAACCAGTAGATGTAGCTGTTGTCAGTCTTCTGTTCGACTCGGTGCATAGCGAGGACCGCCATCGCGGACTGACGTTTGTTCAGTTTAGCCCATTATGTAACGAACACGGCTTAGACGAATCAAGAACAAGTGATAGTAACAACGTCACTCTCGATAAGCGTTTGTACCTTTCGACAGCCATGACACACAGCACGAGGTAAGCAGTGACGTTCGATGCGGAAGGGACTTGAAGAACAAACGAGCGCTGACTGCCCATCGCGGCAAGTGTCGTGCGCGATACACATCAAGAGACACGTGACATTAATGTTATCCCTTATGCTCATGCAATGACGATCCACAGCTGCCAAACTCCACCAGTCTGCTGACTGCTGTCTCGCAACAGTGGCTGGGGCCAATCCTCGCGTTTCTGCCATGTCACACCCACACATACATTCCCATAAAGCCACTAAATGCAGCTTCGGATGCATCCATGTCTCGCAGCTGCACAGACGAGCCGTCCGCAGCACATTACAGGTCACAGCTAGAGTACAAACTGTTCCAAAGGTGGTGTACATGCCAAACTTCTTAGATAAACAGGAGCACGAGTTGATACTCAAGGAATCTAGGAGAAATCAGTAAGTAAACATCGTTTTCGGATGCCTTTGAATGTCTGTTTCATCTAGCAGTAGCATTTGCATTATGGCTGAATTCAGCAAGCTGCTATTGTCAGACTCAAAGCTCAGCATGCTGCTGTGAATCATTGTTTGCCTTATGTAAAGGAAGGTATAAATATTTCAAGCAAGATATCTAGAATGCAGGCAGCATTGCTGCTTGCTCTGGGCTCAGATCTTACAGATTACTATAGTAGTTACCCCTGACATCCCCACGCTGCACCTGTTGCTGTTGCTGCTGCTGCTGCCATGGCAGATCTCAGCTACGGCAGGAGCTCAACTGCATTGCTAATGGCCGCCTAGGATGTTATCTGAACAATAAGAGTGACAGTTACAGGATATTTAGCAGCAAATCACTCGCAGCAACTCTTAGCAAGGTAAGGGTGTGCTGGCAACAGCGATGTATGTCGCAGGATGATTATTTTGAGACTGCTGCTGCTAGCAGCAGCAGCAGCAGCCACCTTGTTTCCCGCTATGAGGCCTACCTATATACAGTCATATTTCTACGAGCCTGGAGACTCTGTCTGTCCACCATCACATGTCCATACCTCACTGGTATCATACATTTTGATGTTATGTTGTGCAGCGGCTCCGCAGCAACTTTCCGTTATTTCTGTCAGACTTTCCAATAGAGTTACGTCAGTATCCATCCGGGAGTGACATGCCTTGGCACCTTGATGAACAAATGTATGCAAGCCCACAATGGGAGGTGAGATATGACACGTCCATCTGCCAAGGCACAACAGTGTCGCAAGCTCGACCCGAAGTCCATACTGCATATGTTTTGCAGCGGCATTGGCATCAGTGATTTCACTAGGATAACAGCAACGATGCTTCTGAAAGAGCGGGGAAGTTTGTACGTCATTGACCTGCTGCTGCTGCTGCTGCTGCTCTTGTCCCTGCTGCTGCAGGTCATCTACACAGTAGACAACAGCAGTGATAGTGAAACTGAGTGGAGGGATGAATCAGGAAAGGAATACAGGAGATGGACAGAACCAAACTCACTACTTGCAGTGGAGGTGAGAGTTTGTTGACGAGTGCCATACCAGCTAAAAAAAAGCAACTGCAGCACGAGCAGCAGCAGCAGCAGTGGTTCCTTGTGTCTGACATGCGTGTGGGGAAGAGCTACGCCTAGCTGTATGTATGTTGCATGAGCAGCAGTATCGCTAGCGTGTTGCAAGCTACCAAACATGCTGTGCTATGCTGCTATGACTTGGACTGTCAATGCTGTTCTGCTTGTCAATGTGTTGACCTTGCCTGCTGCTGCTGCTGCTGCTGCCATGACAGGCTGAGGGCTGGGAGCACAGAGTGTTGCCAGTAAGAAAAGGAGTTCGGACTATTTTGAAGATGGCGTTCACAAGCACAAACATGAAGCTGCCAGCTTATGATGCAAATCTGCAAAGAGAGGCTTACAGCAAATGAACGTTGTTATGAAGTTAGTTTGATACTTATCGCCTACTTGCAGACCGCATGCAGTCAAGTGAGACATCAACTGCATCTGGGTGCTGAATTGTATTGTTACGCAGCAGAAATAGGAAGAAACCACTGAGTTGCAATTCTTGGTCAATTTTGATGCTGGCTACATATGTTATGTCCTGCTTCTGTGTGTCTTGTTGTCTGCAACTGACCACAACATGTCTTGGCAACAGCTCAAGTTTTATGCCGCTGTATGGTTGTCCTTTTTGCCTTTCTAGCCAGGAATTCTTTCGTATCATTACGTTGTATGGGTTCATATACACATCTATGCATATGTGAGATACTTATGTGCTTGCTTGCAGCATAAGTTTATGGGCAGCCTGTGAAACGAGAGTTGTTGGCGCAACTGCAGTATGTGCTTATCCGAATGTCATATTTGTCTACTTTATGTGAATGTTGCGCTTCAGCAGCTGCATTTTGACAGATACTGTGTGGTCTTAACGTTGTGGAGTCCTAGGGCAAGAGCTCGTACTGTATGTGGTGGGACTTGTACTGCGTATACAAGTGTTATGTGACCATCTCCTTGGCAACTCCTTGTTTTGAAGGAAGTGCTTGCTCCTGCTGTATAACTGCAAGTTAACCCCTGCGTGCTTTCCTTTCGGCGGACTGTTCGCGCTTAGCTCGCCACCACCATGCTGCCGCACTCGACACTATGCATATTGCGTACTGACCCAAACTAATCGTCTGATCAGTTACTGCTAGTGCTGCCGTTACAGACGAAGGATACTGATTGCGCAGCCCATGGCGCTCGCATCGCGGGCTATGCATGCCAGTGTGCTGCCTGTGCGCCCTCAGCAATGTGTCACAGCGCTTTCATGCTTTATACGTAATGTTTTCAATCACAGCGCGGCCAGCTTGCAGCAATCCAGACACTGTAGCAGCCACACTCAGCTTCATCACTTCAGAGCAGTAGCTGCAGCAGTATCACAACGTACAGCCTCCCAGCAACCCATGGACCCATCGACAGCGTACGATGAGGATGAAGAAAACAAGGCACAGAAGCTACTCGGCGCGCTCTTTCAGACGAAGAACTACACGCAGCTTGCAGCTTTCATCAAGAGCCAGCAGCAAGTATTTCTCAACAGTCCATTATGTGCGTATGCTTTGCTGCATGCGGTACAGCTGAAAGATACGTTATCGGATGAGAACATCGGCAAGGGAGGTCTGTCGAGCGAGGCTGAAGTGTTGCAGCAGATGGCGATGGTGAGTGTGGCTGATCCATATCGTTGCAATCACAGTGGCAATGACCGGCTTTTTGTCCACCACCAGCAGCAGCAGTGGCCGCTGCCTGTCGCGCAAACATGAGTATAGACACCGCCATCATCGACAGCAGCAGTCGTTTGCTTGGTAAGAGCAAACACAGAAGCACTGGCAGGCAATTGATGCTGCAAGGCGCCAACCAGCAGACGCCTATTGGTGCAGTATGCAGGGGCAACGCAGACACCCTTCAGATTATGAATGAACATCAATGCAAGCACTTCATACAGCAGTAAAGACACAATTGGCACAGGTGTTTGCAATTGAAACCTTGTACATATAGCCCCAACATGTTTAGCTGTAGACGTACTCAGCAAGGTGACTGGTGAGCAGATTGAGACTGACTTGGTGGTATCTGTGGCTGCAGCCAAGCATACAGCAGCAGCAGCAGCAGCAGCAGGGTATTCAGGATTGCACAGCATGATGAGGACTTGCAGAGGCAAAACATGCATAAGATGCAGCCACATTTGAGAAGTGGAACGTACGTGCAGCGTTAACTACTGATCATAAGACAGTTTGAATGGATTGTTCAGGATGCTATAGACAATGCTGATCAAGTTCTGCGTACACTGTGTATACATATATATAAACTACCCATCAGCCATAGCAATATTGCCATCGGCCCCGCGCCCCATTTCAGAAGCGGACATTCCATGCAGTGTGCTTCCAGCAGTACACTGTTTATACATATATGTTGGCACCATGTTGCTGACAAAGCGTGCAGCAAACTGAGGTCTTATTGTTGTATTTCTTGCTGCTGTTCTTGTTGCAGGTTGAGAATCTTCTGGACCAGTTGTGTGGCGCAGCGGTCGGCTTCCTGTCCGAGCTGCCGCTCACGTCGCAAGCGACGCTCGCCCTCGCACTCGCGCAGCTCGGATACTACGACGAAGCCACATATGACGCCATCGCCGAAGCCGTACTCACGCTCATGGGTCCGCGCCTTGAGTACGACCCCGTTGATGACAACGCACCGACGCAGCTGCCACCGGGGGTGGTCACCGGCGAAGTGCCGCGACGGTCGATCGAGCTGTACGACCTGGAGAAGATGGCACCTGGTGTATTGTTGAGCCTTATACTCGCGTACTCAATCAACGGTCACTATGATGAGAAGCTTCTGAACGAGCTGTCTGGCCAGGTACATCTTGGTCTGATTATCTTGACCAGATTTTGTTTGCATTCCAGGCGACCGGTGTACTGCAAGCATGAACCGCGTCACTTTGTTGTAGGGTGGCTGCTCATGTGCATTACATTCCATCACTGCCACGCCACCCTCAGCAGTACACAGCAAACTGTAACAATCAACCGCAGAAGGAATGGTGCAAGACACCTTGCATCTTAGCGGCCATCGCAGCCACTGCTACTGCTCCCGCTGATATTGATCCTATCAATTCACCGTCCCAATGCTCAGGTTCTTTCATTCCTGCCCTACTTTGATGACGTAACCCAGTTAACATCAATAACAGCAGCCCTGCTGGAGTTGCAGCACTATTCCCCTCAGCTGCTGTCAGCAACAGCAGCACTGGCAATGCAGAGCGATCACGCTGGTGCATTGTCTGTTGATGACATCATCAGCCTGCTGCTGGCTGTTGCATTCTTCAAGATAGATGCCCAAGACTTCACCACAGCAGGACTCAAGGTTTGTAACATACATATTACTCTCTACTCTCTCTTTCTGGTTGCAAGGATCTAGTATTTCTGCGTGCTTGACCAGCTTCTATGAAGTCTCAAACAACGGCGGCTGCTAATGCAATTGGCATCATAAGTGAACCCTTGACTGATGCTGCTGCTGCTGTTGTTGCCGCAGGAGTTTGCAGCTGTTGCTGATGATCTGCTCCCCAGTGTAGATCCCATGCAATTTGGTCGGCTGTGGAAGGCCCTGCTGCTGCTGAGAGAGCAGCGGGGTGTCGAGATCCCAGATGAGCTGGTTCAGGTAATGTCAGGCTGGGAGGTATCAGGACAAGTGCTACTGCTGCTGCTGCTGCTGCTGCATATGTATGAAATGCATTCATCAAGTTCATCAAGCGATCCAGCACAGATGCTCCGTTGTATATTCGTGTTTCCTCCAGACTGCAATTTCATGCAGATTAGCAACCCCCCAAAGTGTAGCAAGTCTGCTGTTACCCAATTCAGGCGTTCCAGTAATACCTGGGTGTCAAACTGTTGCTCAACATCATACATATATGTATATGTGTATCCTTCATGCAGTTGTTTCATCAAGTTCAGCAGCAGTACCCAGAACTGTTATCCATTGGTCATGCCAAAGCAGCCATCAGTCAGGAGCAACTTCAAGCAGTTCAAGCAGCAGATAACGTTATTTTACAAGAGTGGGAGGAAGCTGGCTTGTTAGCACCTGTTCAGATTCTGCAGGCTTACAGAGATCTGGGATATGAAGTAGAGCAGAATGTGCCGGTTGATGTTCCAGGGTTTGGACTCAGCAATGCAAAGCAGCAGCAGCAGCAGCAGCAGCAGCAGTTGCAAGTGGTGGTTGATGTATGTCTGAAGCTGCCAGATGGTCAGAGTGTCGCTGTGTTGGTGAGTCACTTGCATTGTTGTGCATTGTAGTGCATTTTGGCGCATTGTACTGCATTGTACGGCAGTGTAGTGCATTGTGGTGCAATGTACTGCAGTTCTGTGCATTGTACTGCATTGTACTGCAGTTTGGTGCATTGTACTGCAATGCAGAATGCAGTGCGTCACAGTTGATTCTGCTGCATTATGCTGCATTCTTACCGCTGCAATATTAGCTGACAAGTATCTGCAGTTTGCTGCACTGCTATATAGTGCTCCGCGTATATAGGTATTCAATATCTGGCAGATAATGCAGCACTGGCTTAACCCAACTGCTGCTGCTGCTGCTGCTGCTGTTTCAGGTTCTTGATGAAAGCTGCTACTGTTTCCACCCTCCCAATCGCTTGAGAGGTGCTGCTGCTGTTGACATCCTGGTGCTCAAGGCGTTAGGGCTGGCAGTACTGCCACTACCGGTGGCGGAGTGGCAGCAGTTGGAGGGTGATGCAGCAAAGCAGCAGCAGTACCTGAAGGCCAGGCTGGCAGCAGCGATAAAGCAACAGTAGCTGTGATTAGTGCTCTTTGGTTACTAATGGTGTTTGCACGAGGGCCGATGATGTGTTGCTTGGCTTTCCGCACCTCCAGGCTACATCAGCGTGACTTTTGTTTCAGAGGACCGGCAAGTAGCAGCAGCAAGGTGCAGGTGTTGATAGCTGTGAGAGCACGTTGGCATTGAAATTCAGACTTGCCGCCGGCAGCTGGCCCCTGCGGAACGCACTATTCAGCAACACACTGGTTTGGTTTGGCAAACAGACGTCACTTCATTGACTTGTCACAACTGAAACTTTGATAATTTTGATGAAATTATATTATGCTTGATGCTCAATGATTGTGTGATCAGGACAGCAGGCTGGCACAAATGACCATGACGGCATCCGATGATAGTATGATGCCAATCGGAAAAGCATGCTGCCTCCACCGTTGTCTGATCATTACCATGCTGCCACAGCAGCAGCGCCGGTTACATCATGTACATCAGCAGCATGTACTCTCAAGCTGAAATGCCAAAGCTACAAGTAGAGCCTTGTCTTGGTGAGCGAGCATCAGCCGCTGGTTGAACCCTGGCAGGGCGTGTCACCGTGACACACATGTGACATATGAGGCTATACCTCCAACAGTTCTCTTTCCCTCAACTCTGAGTCGAGTCAACTCCAACTTGGCGACCAGGCGTACTGCAATAACTTGAAATATGTTGACATGACATCACGATGCCCATGAATGGCACAAAGGGATGCTGAAAATTCAAGCACAGCTATATAGGGCATATTTCAGCAGCTGCTTGAACCCTTTCAAACCTTTCTGCTACAACAAATGCACGACAGATAACATCTATTCCCCGATCAACCTTCCAATGGCTGTCATTTCCTGCTCACTCAGGGGCTGCTCCCAATCCATAACGGACAAATCAGCCAACATGTGTTGTTTACTGCTGGTGCCATTCAACGGCACACATCCCAGCTGCATCACAAATCTGTACCAGATCTGTTCAGGATCACAATCATGATCTCGTGATGCTGATCTCACAGCTGAAGATCTCAGTGCATCAGGGTTAGCTGTGAGGGTCCAGAAGCTCTGATAGATTATACCCTGTGTAAACAAACACATTTGAGATAAACAAGTGTATGGCAGCAGCAGCAGCAGCAGCAGCAATACAGAAGCATGCAAACCGTGAAGTTCATGGGTTTTGCTGCTGCTGCTGTGCGCAATGTCACTTTCCGCATAGGCGCAGAGCGAGCCATGCTTTCTTCACAGAGTGCTCGCTGGTCACACTACAGTTTGCGAGCAAGGAGCCTGCCACCACTGGAGCTGTTACAGGAGCACCTATTATTTTACCACAAGCACGAATCATGGACTAGCTTGCAGACTACTGTCAGCACCTGATCGAGCTCACGGAATAGTGCAGTCCGAGCAGTACCTTGCGATATAGCATCGCAGTTACTCTGGCGAGCCAAGAGCCTGAAGCTGCAGGCAACGTGATAAACCCTCAATTTCTGCTGTTCTGGTCCATGATCAGACGGTTCATTGCAGCCTGCAAGTTGCAGGTGAGTACGGTGCAGCCAAGTGACAAAGACCGCAGGGTGCCAAAACTGGGCGACCGACCATAGATATGATTGAGAGGCATCATCACGTATAGTCTTGTGAGTCTCAGCCTCCCATGATCAGTCTCTACATCACCTGACCCTGAAAAAAGCTGGACAGGACGAGCTGCGTGCAGGCATAGCCTTTTTGATAACTTACAATTCACATTGTTTATCGTGGCTTGCTCTGCTACAGCGTTGGCAAGCCAACGTGGCCGTTTCAGGCTCAACACCCAAGGCTGGGGTGACCATCTCTAGAATAGAGCCAGGCTTTGCAAGTCCGAGGTGAATGGGCTTACGGATCCTTTGTTTGATGCTTGCATCTCATCAAGGGCTTGCTGTCCGTGGAGTGCTTGCCGATGAATGTGCATAGTGGCAACAGCAAGCCACTGCAATCGATTGCGATTTGCTGTCCCTGTTGCTGGT
>LWCB01002137.1:0-10715 GCA_001630525.1 Coelastrella sp. M60 | reverse complement strand
TAACCGGTCCTGAAGTCGCCCATCAGATTTGCAGCTGCACTTGTGGCGTTGATGACGACACCGCAGATGCCGAGACCGACAATAACACCATTACCCTGAAATAAGAAAAAAGCAATACCTCTCATAAGCACGCGTTGGTCAGCACCATTGGGCATTGGGATATCAGCCAACAAGTACACTTCAGTGGATCTGCATATGGAAGCCTCCGGCGGCTGGACGACTCACCTCAACTCCCGCCCAAGCCGCAAAGATGAACAGCGCCAGCTTGGCATACATGCTGCTGCAGTCCCAGTCTGTCAGTCCACAACCGTACGAGTTTGGCAGTGCGAACAGCGGCGTGATGATGTATGCCACCAGGACATAGTACCATTTCACCGGGGTAAACAGCATGGGGATGAAGATGATTGAAATGATAGCCAGCACAATGTAGCCGGTTGGACCAACCCACCATGGAATTACGTCGCGCAGAAAGACCTCTGTCCGCAATCGGCGCTGCATCATTTGGAAACACACAGCAGCAGGTGTAAGCTTAATATTGTTCTTTGCTGGGCATATGTCATCTGATGGGTTTTGGTATGATCGTTGAATGCGACCATACCTCTTGTGGTGTCTCTTTGAATTCCAGCAAGTTGTCATTTCCAGACCGCTCATCGTCCAAGACAGCCCTATCATCCACAGGGAACCCATCAGCCAATGCTGGCGGCTTGGCATGCTCCAGCTGCGCTATCAGATGCGCCTGTCTGCTGCTGCTGCTGGCGCTCTGGTCGGCATCACCGTTGCCAGCAGCAACATGGCCATCAGGCTCAACAGTAGCGGCAGCATCTGGTTTGCTGGATGTAGGTGCAAAGAAAGAGTTCAACAGTCTCACTTTTGAGGTCTGTGTCTTCAGGCTTGGCTGCGAGGTAAGTGTACCTTGAGGGCTTGAGTCTTGTCTTGTCAAGGCATAACATGCATCTTGCTTTGTGGTGTTGCTTGGCAGGTTGCGCATTGCTCTGACACGCTTGATGGTGTCTTTGCCAGCTGCAGCAGTGCACAGGTTGTCAGTCAGTTGACAGCATGCATGTGAGTTTACATGTCACATAATGCACTACACTCACACTGGAGAAATTTGAAGTGTGACATGACGGATGGGAGTACCACAAGCTCATGGAACAACAATGATCTTTACTAAAGTGATGATGGTGACAATGATCGTTCACTTTGTATGCAAATAAACTCCAACTTAGTATCTACCACTTACATGACCACAGCACTTTGAGCACCATATACAGTCCCTCTCCCATCAGTATAGAAATTACCAGGAACACCTTGTAGCCAAACAGGCCTTGGAAGTCGTGCTCTGACAATCCAGCAGGGTACCTGTGCAAGGCAGCAGCCAATACACTGTTAGCTGACAGAGCCCATTCATAAACTCTACATCAACAAACCATCGTCAAACTCTAGCTGCCAGGCATTCTTGTTGCAGTGGGTGGCCGATTTGAGCAGCAACCTTGCCCTCATTGGCTTCACAGATCACGCCATGTTTGCGACCATCTGTTGGCTTTGACCAAAGCATAACAAGAAATAAAGAACAATTACAGTCTCTCTGATCAATATGTGACACAGGCACCACGTACCAGTCTCCCTCCCTCTTTTTCATAAGAGGCCACATGATGCCCCAAGATAAAATGGCACCAAGAAGCATCGACCAGTTCACAATGTGGGGGCAGATCATACCTATCACAGTAACAGGACAAGAGCAAGTCAGCTTGCAGCAGCTGCTACATCCCCTGCAATGATCTGTCATCTTGCCGCTCTGACTTTCTGCATGAGTAGTCACCTCCTGATATGCATGACCAACGGCACACGCAGCTGCAGTAGCCTACTGCTTGAAGGCTTGACAGTTGCAAACAGCAGTCCTCCCTTGCTTGCCGGATGTGGCTGGATGCTTCAAATCACATGATGATCAAGCCATGGCCACTATGCTTACCAGCTCCTACATAGTTCAGCTGCCAGTCAAAGTACCAGGTGTACTTCTTTGCTGCAAATCCAAATGATGGCCACACTCCAAAGCCACAATTGTAGTCGGCGCCCTGGAAGAACCACTTCACCATGCTAAATATCAGAGAACAGACTCCGGTGTATGACAGCACCTTCACTTTGCGCATGGCTTCGACTGCGCCATTCTGCAACAGCAGACCAAAAACAAGCAAGTCTTGCTTCGTTCAAGATCCCACTTTTGCACAGCAGTGGACTGCAGTACTGTGTACAGGCCCTGTATGCGATGTGCGGCATATGACAGACCATCAGTTTCAATGGAACGCTGAGTGTTGCAGCAGTTGTTGCTGCTTACCGCAGTGTGGAAGCTGTTGAGCATGATGCCACTAGCAGTTCCACTGGGGAATGGCAGCCTCCAATCACAAATCATGAGTTTCCTCAGCTGGCACAGCATAAAGCAGCCCAGCACAGAGACCAGCAGCAAGTAGGGCATTGTGTTTTGGGGTATTGGGTCATAAACCAGGGCTGGGTTGAAGTTGGGATCATCACGTGATAGACCCCCCAGGTTTCTGTAGGCCTGGTAGCCCATACCGGTGATGTAGCTGCCAAAACCACCAGCCATCAAACTGAGGACGTAGGTCTGCATCACTGCATTCTCCTGTGGTTGACAGACAAGAAACATCTCGTCAAGCAGATAACTGCTTATTCAGCAGGGTGAACTCATGTGTATTATGTATGGAGCTATGCATGGAGCTTGCTTGCAAGCAGCATACAGGGTCCATGCTTCATGGGCCACTGGGCTGCCCAGTGGTATGCTGTAGAGCCCTGTGCACCATTCACCAGTGGCATGACAACCAGATAGACGTAGATTAACTGCAGAAAGATACCCACAACAGCTGAAGTTCAAATGTGTGCTGTAGATGTGACATTCAGGACAGCAGTGAGATGCTTGGGAAGATCGTCACCAGTCAATGCAAGATACCTCCCCCCCTAATCAGTGTTCAAGTTACCTGCACCCCAAATGGCTTGAAGAAGAGCCCATGTAGCATTGGACTGCGTTGTGCCACGTTAACACTGCTGCCCACTGCTGTGAGTGACTTGATGGCTGCAAATGAGAGCAAGCCCCCTGGTATGTTCAAGGAGGGTATGATACCAGCTGTACCCAGTCCAAGCTTCAGGCCGATGATGATGAACAGCATACCCAAGCCAGTACCTGATGTAATGACAAGAACAATGTTCAAGGGCCTGCTGCAGTCAGGCAAGTTCATGGTTATGTTGGCATGGATGCCAGGCACATGGACATCTCTCCGGACAGACGGCTGGCATGGCTCATATGGCGTAAGACATCACAAGCACATGCATGTGTGCGCAGGTCTGCATCGGGGACAACTGGACACTGTACAACCAGCAGCGTAGAAAACGTGCAGCTGCTGCTGCTGGGGAACAGCTGAATCTGCTTAGACAGTGACAAGCTCCAGATAACACGATCAGATTATCCCACAAGTGTACCAGCTTGTAAATGGCTGGTTTATGGTGAGACCGTATACAAGCTCTACCGGAGGTAACGTTTCTCCCTCGTTTGCTATCCTGATCAGTAGAGACGACACCTGGTCTATCGCCGGAACCGGTCCAAAAACATTCACATCAGTGTTGCTAGCTTGGTGAGCAACTTAAAATATATACTATTAACGTTTATTGTTCTTCAAATAGGCATATCCACAGCGCGGTATCATACCTACGATATAGCCGCGCAACGACAGCTGATCCTTCCAGCTAGGCAAGGCTCGTATGGTTGCTTCAATATCCTCATCATCTGTACCACTGACATCTTTCTTGACGTCCTCATCCTCCCCTGGTAGAGGAAAATGTTCGTGGTGCGGCTGAACATTCCGCTTTTTGATCGCATCGGAGCTTGGAGTGTGGGGATGGTGCTGTCCATCATTGTCTTTGTCTGATATTACACCCATCTTGTAACGTTGACCTGTGATTGGAGTGCTATCAGTGCACTGCCGCTCTCATCGTAGTCCACGCGCGCACTGTCCGCGAGCCCAGTACTGGGACCAACAACAAGGTTGTTTTCTGGTAAGAACCTGTAGACGGAGTCTTTCTGAATAAGCAGTTATGCTACTGGATACATGCAATAGTAGCCATGAATCCTCTCATATGATGCATGTGCGGCAAAGCTGTTATTTCTTGACGTTCGGCTGCAGATAGAGAAGCCAAGGCTGCTGATGCTCGCAACATTAACCTCCGAGCCAAAAGAGTTGCTGATTACAGAAGCTCGTCACTCATGAGCGTGCGGACCCTGCATGTGTGACAGAGTCACGTGGGGTCGGGACGTTCCTTCGTTCCTTATGCAAGCTTGCATGCGATTGATGTGGACGTCACTCCTTTGTAACAGCACTGGCACTTTATTACGAGGCCGGATTGTCCAAGCAATCACACGCGCATGCGGGTGATATCAGCTCAGGAAGATCAGGATCATGGAAGTTGCCAAACTGCTTGTACTCGCTCAGGCAAGCTGTATGGTCACTCATGTCTGCCTAGCCACACAACGCTGCCATTGACGTTCTTCCCAGGTGAATAATAATGGGCACGCAGCTGGATGGTGACTGGCTGCAGACTCTTGGGAAGCACACCTCTATTCTTGAACTCTTGATGACACAGCTCTGGGTGGCGGCCCCAATGCATCATGAATAGCTGCATTTGATAAGTTTGATCGGATATATGTTACATGGCCAAATTGTTCTACACAACGATGCGCAGCAGTTGAATCAGGTATGTTACACTGCATTGGCAATCAGCGGAGGCAGGAACCTTCCTACCCAGCCTCTGTACAAAGTGTGAAGACAGACAGTAATACAAGTAATCGGATGCAGTGGGCAGAGGCATCTGGTGCCATATCATATGGCACCAGCACAGGGTACCGGGTACGCACAGCAAGCAGCAGATGACAAATGGTGCAGCGGACCTTGGTGCTTGCAGTGAGTCCTCTGAACAGTCCCTGCTTGCTCGTCATACATGTATACTGTTGGTGAGCAACAACAGCGAAAATAGTACACATAGCACTATGTGTACCATTTGTGCAGTTGTGACAATGAAAGGACATCAATTGCACAGGCTTGCTTAGCTCCTGTTGGCCCAACAATGGTTCTATGCTGGACCCTTAGGAGCAGCTATTGCCGGTCAATATCACCATTTTAATGCTGGCTGATATGCTGGCTCATGCAGCAAAGTGAATGTAATTACATTGTCTTGCTGCATGAGCCAAATCTCCTTTCACATACGCTGGCGCTTGGGCATAATGCATCCATATGGGACTCTGTTGCTGCTGTACAGACTGCATTCAAGCACCACTTTGCAGACCCTTGCCGATCTTTAGGTCATGACATAACGCAACATCTAACCTACTTCTACTGCTGCTGCTGCTGCTGCTACTGCTGCTGATTCCAGGTTGTCGCTGCACAGCTCATTTGAGCGCCACCGTGGCTGCCTCCTTCCCCACTCATCACGCCCTATTCCTATTCCTATTCCCCTGCCCAAGACTGAACCAGCACCAAAACCCAAGCCCAAGACTTCTTCAAGATCTGGGTGACCAGTGCATATCTCCTCTGGCCCTCTGGAATGTGTACGGTGGCAACAACAAATTCTAAAATCTTACTAGACGGGTCTGCCACAATTGTTGCGGAAGATCTGCAGTGATCAGGTAATGTTTCTACTAGAAGCTTCCGAAGGTCCTGAGAGCAGCATCCGATGCTCTCTGTGACAGATAAAGCTTAGCATGTTGCTGGAACCACCGAGAGCCATCTGCAGCCTTCGGAGCTTGACACAAGTGAGACGTGCAGGACCTGCAAGGTCAGTAGTCCCATGCCAGTGTGCCACCTTGCCAATGGTAGGAGGAATGCATGGTGCTTATGCTCAAGAATTGTACATTGTGTAAATGCTGCTGCCATGCCAGTGTTGACACCATGTCGGGGTGACCCTCAGCTCCTAGCTCACCATATGCCTTTGCAGGCACAACATCTCAAAATAGCTCCGAGCTAACAGTAACTGTTACATTGCAAAACACTCCTACCAACTTCCAGCAGAGTTCAAGGGAGCTGTTGATTGTTTCACCAAAGGTTTTAGCAAATTTCTCAGAGCTACACTTGCCGATAGTATCATGTTCAACAAGTTGGCACATCTTGTCTGAGAGTACTGCTGATGCAGATTGCTGTTGTAATGTTAACACCCAATGTTGGGCGTAGCCTGCTGTTCAAGAGTCAATCAGCAACAAGCATGCAGTTGGTTACTTGTTTATTTTCTTGAGCAGCCACTGGACCATCAGCCAAGCTGCATACGGGGACAGACAACAGCTAGTCTCAGATGGCAAGCATGCCAATCATGCAGCGACAGGTGCTGCCATTGTTTCAATTGAGAATGCTTCTGAACAGTATGCTGATGAGCGATGCACTACGAAGTACATATCACTAAACAGCTTGCTGCCCTTACCCAAATGCAAGACGTTATGGTTTCATGACTATGTTGGCAACATAGTGTATGCGCAAACAGTGTGGTGATTATTGGCATCATAATGCATATGATCAATCAAACAGGACCTTGAAGCTGCAACTGATTCACCGAGTATTCTTAGTGAAGCCAGGAATGGAATGCACATTCCCTCCTGACCAAGCCCAGAAAGCAACTCGTGTCCCAGCTACTGTATACAATCATGATCATTGGCATACAGGCATATGGCATACAGAACTTCATACCAATAAGTGTTCGATGCATATATGTGGTGCAACAGTCTTCAGCATGCTGCCTCTGACAGGGGATCATGAATCAAAGAAACTGCCATGTGACTATTTCATGAACTGATCAATGAAAGGAAGGAAGCTTGCAAAGGCACAAAGAACGTCAGGAATCACCATACCAGACATTTATAAACACAAAAAACGCTCACACCACATGCCTCCTTCACAGTTGCAATCATTGAGAACCATTGTACAACAAGTCACACTGCGGCAGATCAGCTGCATCGTCCGTACAAGGCTTGGCAGCCTTCCTTCACCTTGCAATGACTATCAGTCGTTCCGCACCAGCCCCATTTGCTGCAGCATTGGCTGTTGAGACAACAGCCAGAAGCAGCACCACAGGCACCCCCAAGAGCGTTTGTGAACTTGCTGCATCCGGGTACTGGACCACTGCGTTGACAAAAATGTGCCACAGTCAGTACTTAGGAAGCGAATTAAGCTGCACTGCAAAATGATTTTGTCTAGACAGCAGCACATGACAATCCACAAAGTATGGGCCAGACCGCTGATGTTGTAACTGTCTCCATGTTCACAAAGCGACTGCTTTCTGTGCTGACTGAAACATCTTGTAATGGCATTGGTCTGCTGCTTGAACTTGCAATGGTTGTGCCTTATGAGGCTCAGTCAAACTTGCAGTGTGAGGAAGCTGCCCTCAGATCTATACTACCACAATGTTATTGCACTAGCACATACATTGACACAAATCACTAACAAGTGCCGCAGGCTTGAGCTTGAACAAACGAAAAGTGCTGAATTACGAGCTGATCTGCTACCTAGAATCTGGCTCAACCATCAGTAAGGCATAGTAAGGCACATACCTTGGTGAGGGGCGTGGGGAGGGAGTGACAACTGGTTTGGGACTGCAGACAATAGTTAACAAGTATTGTTATTAAGACCAATAACAGCTATTTGCTCTGGCAGAAGTATTATGCATAGTTTGCAGGAAACATCCAGCACATCAGAGTGCATAACAAATACCCTAGAGGGTCGCCATTGACAGAAGGAACATCCTGAAGCCAGCCACATGCCTTGTAGCATTGCCTCATCATAGGTAAAGCCAACGAATCACTGGCAGGAGACTGGATGCAAGAGCAGCATCTGATTCAACTGAACGTGCACAATGTATTGCAGAGTACAGTGTATTCCAGGAAATAAGTGAGAAGCAGTCAAGTTGCTTACGATAATCTGGGTGAGATTCTTGGAGATCGCCGCGTAGGAGGACTTGGCGATGGTGATGTTGGTGGCCGTGGAACTCTTGTGCATCTGCCAAAACCAACCTGGCAACCTTTGCTTGGCAGACAATGAAATTTCGTCACACCACACCTGCCGTGCTGCAGCACCAAACAACAGCATAACACTCGGTGTTGTTTGGTACAAGTTCTAGCACAAACACCTGATATGTCAACGTTGCATGCACTCGACTGGGTATGTTTTGCATGTGCTACCAAAGCTACAGCCATCCGAGTTGAGAACAGAACCATATCCACTTACAGGCTGCAAGTTGACCAACCATGGCAGCAATGTTTATGACAACACTGGACTGTCCATGCTTTTACCTTACTACAGCACTGTCCGGCTGAGCAGCAGACACCACCTGCTGCTGCACCACAAGCCCCACGCAATGCTGCATAACTACTACAGTTTCTGCCTGCTGGTGGTGGTGAGGGACGCACAGGTGTTTGTCCACATGTTGCTGTCAGCTTTACTGGGAGTGGTGCAGCGCAGTTGCCCAAGTTGTAGGCTGAACAGATAGTCTGGGCAATTTGTTGGGAGTGAGGACAAGCAGTGGTCTTGTGTAGGGACCCTGCAGGCAAAGAGATTGATTTTGAATATATTATAATATATTATATGTATATCTTATACATGCGCAAGATTTATCAGTGTGTTATGAATGTAGGAGAGCAAGAGTCAGCAGGGATGTTACGCAAAGTGTTGGGGGATGCAGATAGGTGCCTAGTGTGTCCTTGAGCACTGTATTACAGGGTACAGTCACTGCCAGTGGCACTACGGTAGTAGACTGGAGAATGGGCAGTTGCCCTTTTGTGTGCTGCTTGAAGACCAAGAGGTGTGTGATTTCATTATGCTTCAAGCCATTGGGTTCTGCAGGGATAGCAAATAGCAAATGTAGAAAGGCAAACACAGCCCCAATCTACTGCCGCTATAATTGCTTTAGTTACTAACTAGTAGGAAACTGCACTAGAGCCAAACTCACAGAGCATAATTCCGTAAGGGGCGCCTCCAGCATTGTCACGAGTAAAAAGGGCCCTCTGTTTCACTTCAGGCAGCGTAATAACGTTTTTACCCCAGGCTTCTGGAGGCGCCTGCAGAGATAAAACAGCAACAGACCTTCCTAGTTGACAAGCCAGAACACTTCGATGATCACACTGTCCGGCACAACATGCTACATTTCATCAGGAGTTGCCACCCAGAATTCATAAGAATTCAGTAAACAATTGGCAGATTGTGACAGTGTGATCATATTGTGGAGGGCTGCAGCTAATGTTTAGAATACCTGACATGTAAGCAGCACACAACTGCCAAATGCAAAACAGAGCAGCGCTGAGAGCACGCTCTCACCTGTACACCCAAAGCCACAGCTTGTGTCTTCCAGAGTACCCTATGAGCCAGGTAAGACTCCGAAGCATTGAACCCTGTTGTCGTTATGTTACCGGCATCATACGCCATGATGTTGATCAGATCAAGCTGCTGACCGGCACCTGACTTGGCCAAGGCAAGATTCACACCCTTGTAGACGGATGTAGTGGGCTGTGCATTGGTGAAGGCGCCTTCACCGTACATACCAACATGCCTGCAGACATACACACAAGACAGCAGAAGTAACAAAACCAGCACATTGGATCAGAGCAAGCTTGATGAGGTTCCAAAAGCACCACAACAGGCTGATTGCCACAGGCAGCATGGGCTAGAGGGAGAGATGGTGTGATCTGCTGAGCGTACTGCTGATGGCTGTTGGATCTATTGCTGCTAAGCTAATATGAATTATCCAGACTCACCAAGTTGCTGTTGACAGGATGTACTGGTCCTTGGGCAGTTCCATTCTGAGTGCAGCAGTGACTGAAATGAGCTGTTCATCAGTAGAGCAGCTGATCACACCTGCTGTAGTGCTGCAGGTGGGGGTCACCTCATAATCAATATCAACACCTATACAGATACATTGAGCAAGAGGCAGGGTTTTATCGCTCCATCTGTTTGCCATCGGGACACGGGTCCAGTACATGAGACACTGATTGGAAGATCGGAACAAGTATGTGAAACAGTGTTTGCTGTCTTTGCCGAGCAGTTCATGATGCCCTGATGAGATGCAAGGGTAAACTGCTGTGGCGATCAGTATTGTGACCAGTGTAGAAACCCCTTACCATCCATTCCAAAATCTTCCACAAGGTCCCTGACACACTGGGCGTTGAGCGATCCCCAGTTGTTGTAGTCACTTCCACCAACTGCCAGCGTAACCTTGGTGTTGCCTCCTGTTGCAGACTTGACCGCCGCAATGGCTCCTTTGACAACTGAACCTGAGCTGGAGAACTGCAGTCCAGTACCTGAGAAGTCCAGGCTGCCTTTGATGTACTGACAATCTGGTTGAGCGAAGCTGAGGATGACAACATTGATGTAACCTGTGTGCACAGCGTGTACAGTTGCATCAGCAGTGACAAGAGCTGTGATTTCTCAAAGCCCCTTTCAAACAACAAAGCCTATATTTATGTCACATCCAAACCTGAATGCTTCTGCATTCAATTTCATTGTGCAGACAGCTTGATTCACTTTGTTGTTTCGTGGTATTACACTAAGGCTGTTGAACTGCGTGGTGCGCTGAGGTACATGCGCATTGGGCACCTCATCAAAGAGCAAGCTCACAAGCAGCAAGAAGATGCACACATCACCATACTATGCACATTTCACCATAACAGTCACCTGGTGGTGCCT
>LWCB01002136.1:0-10374 GCA_001630525.1 Coelastrella sp. M60 | reverse complement strand
ATCCTACTTGGGCTATACCAGTGCTACATGTGAGCGGTGTCGTATGCATGTGGGGCTAAGTGTAGGTAGGCCGATGGGGCGTTAAGACACGCACCCGCTACCTGCTAGTCGGCATGCATTCTACTGTGCTATGCATGCACTGGTCAAGTAGGTGAGGTAACTTCGGCCCTGTTGATGTTACCCGCTGAATCTATGCCCAATGAGACTGATATTGGCTCTTTCCAACGGGCGAGTTACTTCATGTAACTTTCAAATTGAGATTTCTTGGTCCATATTATGGCAGTCACAACCAAGTGTATAACAAAGTGTGCTGGTCACAACGCGGTAACCTGTCACACAGTATCTGTACTGCTCCGCGCTTTGTCTGTCAAAACGGCCTCAAGCTGCTCACACTGCTGTAAAACAACTCCAAGTTTGAAACACTGTGTAAGGCTCAGGTTGGCAGGCCTATGTCACATGCTTGCACCAACCATTGGTGTGAGGTTCCAGAAGGCAGCAGCTGTCAGAAAGCTGAGCCATACCAGGGTACTATTTCCAGTTATCAAGCGCAATACTGAAGCTTGTCAACTGCTCATCGAAGATTCGGCTAGTCAATCTAGGCCTGCAGGCTATCCTACATCACTGCCGCTGTCTGTGCTGCCTTTTGCTGCTGGAGCCACTGCTGGTGTTGCTCTGCTGCTGCTGCTGCCCCTGGTAGTTCTTGCTGCAGTTTCCTGGGTGGCTTCAGCATTGGTGCTGTGCGAGTCACTGCATCAGGATTGCCTAATTGCCCACAAGCAGCCATCTCATCATCACCTTTGCTCATACGCAGAGTGCACACCTTGCCACCATCTAGCAGGATCTGACGAAAGCGATGCACCTGTGGAGGCAGCCATCACATAGAAACAGACTTGGGCCCTGGATGAGACGCTATCACAATGTAGAAACAACATGAGTCATGCTGTGCTTTTTGCTGCTGTCTTGTCAGGAAGGTGTGTTGCTGCTTGCCTCTGGGGATGTTACTGCAAGCAGCAGCGACCCTCCAGCTTTCAACAGATCACATAACATTGTCACCTCATGAAACACATGCTTCTTCTGCTTCTTCTTCTGCTGCTTCTGCTGCTGTTATCTGCCTCACCTGCTGCTCAAGTGACCTCTGAAACCTCGTGCCCTCATGAGGGTTGAACACAATCAGGTTGATCATACAGTACACATCAGCAAGAAGCTCCAGCAGGCGATGAGCATCGGCATCGGTGTCATTCACGTCCCTCAATAACACATACTCTATAACCACAAAGTCATCCGAGGCTGCACCACGTCCGTTGCTGGGCTCTGCTGCAGTGTCTGCATCGTCCATGCTGCTGCTGCGGCTGACAGAAGGCTTGCCCTTTCCGTGTGGCAGTGGATAGAGTTCACGTAGAGCACCTATCAACTGATCAAGAGGATACTTGCGGTTTGTGGGTACGATCCAGCTGCGCACCTCATCTGTTGTTGCATGTAAGCTTACTGCTAGTTTAGCCTTGCCACTGGCTCTCAACTGACGCAGCTGAGGCACAAGACCAACTGAACAAGCAGACAGCAGGAACAGCGACACAAGCACACAATATGTGTGTGAGAGAATGCTCCCCAACACATACACATTACAAGCTGCAGTGTCATGTCAATGTAGTGGTGCCTGTCATCACACATACAGTCCAGGTGACCCTGCTGTGTGAGACAGTACACAAGACTGTACGGGTCTGGGTGAATTATATTATCACCTCTGCAAGGCGTACCATGCACTATACAGTGTCCCTGCCACAACACAGTGCTGCTGTAAGGGAAACAAAAGCAAGAACGAAAAATGAAAAAGGAAAAGAAGGTGCCCCTCACCTGTTGAGACGATCACCTTGCTCCTGCTGAGTCCCAGCCCCTGAGGGTGACAGATGATGTCCAGGGCAGGCAGCAAAGCTTCCATGTTATGAAGGGGCTCACCCATACCCATGAACACAATGTTGTTGATACGAGGAGGAGGCTGAGGCCAGCTGCGCTTGCTGCTACTGCTCCGTTTCTTTCTGCTGCTACTGTTGCATGACTGCCCAGCTTGGCCCAGCTCGTCTGCGGCTAACGCTTGCTGTGGTGCATCATGCTGCTGTGTTTGTGCTTGCTGTTGCTGTTGTTGAGTGTAATGTGCTAGCCATCTTCTGGCCTCAATCAGCTGCTCCACCATCTGTGCTGTTGTAAGGTTTCCCAGCAGCCCCATGCGCCCAGTGTAACAAAACTGCACAAGAGCATTGGGGCACATACATGGGTGATGCCTCTCTCAGCTGCATGCAAAGAGGCTATGCACAGTATCCACCTTGAATTCAAGACCCGGCCGAGGCTTAGGGCCAACATGTCGCGAATTGCTCAGCAGGAACATCAGCAGACCAGGTGAATAAGATTGTCTGTTTGTGATGCACTATCAGTGTGGTCAAACAGATGAGGGCAGTTGCAATTAACAACCTTCTGCAGGCACAGTCAGTGCTCAGTGGACACACACGCACCTGGCAGTTCATTGCACACCCAACTTGGCTAGAGAGACATGCTGTATAGCGCAATTGACTGCCACTCCTACAGTCACAGAACACATTGCAGATCTTGAACATACATCGGAATGTTTCATGCACAGCTGATGATGCATAATGCACTGGGGCTTTTCGAACAGCAACATCACCATAACACTTCGAAAATGTAAAGACAGCTGCAAGTTCACCGCCATACATTTCTGAAAGCCACTGCTTGTGCATGTTTCGAGCTGTACTTCAGCTGTTTACCTGTTCTTCATGGGTATGAGCACTGTCTCCACATTGCCTCCTGCAGCCGAACCTTCACCACTGTTGAGTGAGAAGACAAGCTTATGGGTGCCATCTCTGGCTGTACTGACACTCTGCAGTGTGAGACCACCAGACAGGCTGCCTGCCTGCTCTACTGCTGTCTTGAAAGCACTGGCAAAAGGCTGTGCGCTGCTGTCTGCATCTGACATGCTGCGTATCCAGCGGTTGTCCTGGTAGATAGCACGCCAGAGCTGAACTGCGCGCCTGCTATCATAACCTACAGGGAAGCGGTCAGCAAGCACTATTTCGAATATAACCATCTCTGCCGTTTGCACTTTGCATAGAGGGCTCTTGCAGTGTCTTGCAGCTGTTCACAACCGATATGTGTTTGCAACTTGCCTAGACTCTTGCACCACTCGTCCAGGTCTTCCAGTGTAAGATTCTTCAGCTGCAGTCTGCCAGTAGAGTCCCAGGTTCCTGGCCTGTCTGAGAACGAGTAAGGTGGAGGTTGCAGCTGATCCAGCTGCTCATGGGCGGATGATACAGGCTGAGATGCAACTGATGCAACAGCCACTGACAACGACCTTGCTGACACTGCCTGGAGCAGATACAATGATTGCAGTGCAGCTTTTACAGGTTGTGAACATGTCCTTAACTCAACGGCAGTTGCTTTGGTTCGTTTTTCACACAGTAACCATTCTAGCTAGAGTGTGCTGCGGTTGCTTGAAGGCAGACCTGCTCTTACATCCAATTGCTGGTTACATGCGTCATGAAGATCATACGACCGACCAAAATCCTTACCTGAAGACCTGAAGCAGCACTGACCCTAAAAGATCTGGAGGAAATACAAGGTGCAAAAGCGGTCCTCCCTGCTGCTCTGACCACTAAAGTTGCTTGCCTATAGTGCTGCTGGGAAGCAGACATGCGCCCGCCAGCTGAGCACATTAGCGCATGTGATCTCCGAGCAAGTATACTCATATGGAACAAGCTGGATTATACGACGACAATCCCTTCGCGATGCCAAGTCACATAGGCGCTGGTGCAGGCTGAGCAGTCAAGGCCATCATTCAGTACGTTACAGTAATTTGGCAGGCAATCATGTCATATGAATCACATACAGCCTGTGGTGTGACGGGTCGCGAACTTGTTATTCTGCTCCAGTGTGCTGCTCCGAGCAGTGCTCCTTGTTCAGCTGCATGGTGTATCGCACGACTTTTGTAAATTGAAGATGCATTTATCTGTTTATGCGCTCATCACCTGTTGCGCCTGTTCCTCCTGTTGTGCGTCTGAAGCAGTCGCCACTACATACGTAAAGTGTACCATAGGACACCTGGAAGTTCAGCTGGTTGTGATTAGTACTCGTTGAAAGTTATAGATAGTCTGATTGAGTCGCAAGGCGGGTGCAGGGCGAGAGATGTCGCACATTGCTGTGCCGTAGACGTCTACCTAGCAGCAGCAAGGGGCTGAACTGAAATGGAATATGAGGCGGGAGAGTACAAGAAGCTTGCTGTAAAGCAGTTCCCTGCACGTTCTATACGCGAAACAGCTGAGGGGAAGTATTGGAAGCAGTTCAAGGCACCTGTTTTTGCCAAGCAGGTAATGCATACTTCCGTTGTGTAAATCAGCTGCAGCCGAGCAAGCCTGATGAACATGGAGCGCAGTTCCCACGTGGAATTGAACTGTATGCCAGCATCTGACATTTGTCTGCCGTAAATTAGATGTGCAGCATACGATATGATCTTATGCTGCTTGCAATACAGCATCCTGCTTATACAAACGCAGCCTGTTGGTTGCTACCTTAGCTGCAGCTGTGACCGTCACTACATTATGCTGCGTTGCAGTTTGGTCCAGTTACTAACATAGACTTCTGCCAAGAGTACCCATACAACTTCGCAGTCACCGCTTCAACAAGGGTGAGAAGCGCTTTCACAAGCAGTGAGACAATGTCACAATCACAAGCAGGGCGTGTCTACATAACAGCAGCCGCATTCTGTTTGTAGCATGCCAGCATGCGGTATGGTAATTCCAGCTAACGAGCACTTGCTGGCTCTCTCAACGGCTCTTGCAGAGTTTGCAGTTGAGGCATAGCAGATGCAGGGTGTACAAGTTGTCTCTGTGCCTGGGATCTCACTGCCACCCACAGTTCAGCCCAAGCTACCATGTGCACAATCATACCCTCTATGCACACTGCTTCAATGTATAGACCACTGTCCAGGGAGGATGTGCACTGTCAGCAGTGAATCACCTTTTGTTGCTGGTGTGTCCTGCAGGTGATTATCTATGATGGTTTAGCCCGCCAGGTAAAGCGCACCATTGGCCGCTTCAAGGATGTAGCTTACAGTGGGACCTTCAGGCAGGATGGCAGGCTGCTGGTAGCAGGGGGTCAGAATGGAGTGGTGCAGGTGCGAGTATAGGATATGCCTTCCGACAGCAGGCAGTGTGCTGTTGCTGCTGCTGCGCGCGAGTAAGCATCAAGCACACAAACAAGCGTCCGAGCTATCACGTCAGCCAGCTGGTCACTTGTGGGCACAAGAATCATCAATTACAGCTGCATGACATGTCCTGTAGTGTAGTGCTGCAGGACAGTATTGCTGCAAGCAGACATGTGATTGTCTGTGTTGAATCCCTTTGACAACACCAGAAACCTGACAGCATCCCACAACCCTGTCTCACATCACATATCTAAGTGCAATCTGTCAGAGTTCAGACCAGCAGGGGCATGCTAACCACCTGTGCTGGATTGATCGTTGTATTCTGTACTTCATCAGTGTCACTGATGTGTTGTGCAGGTATTTGATGTAAACAGTCGATCTGTCTTGCGTCAGTTGAAGGGTCACCAGCAGCCAGTTCACGTCACCCGCTTTGCTCCTGACAAGACTCATGTCATGAGCGGAGGAGATGATGTGACACTTCGCCTGTGGGACATTTCATCTGGCAAGCAAGTATTGCGTCTGACAGGGCATCAAGATTATGTCAGAGCTGCAGCAGTCAGCCCAAGCAGTGGGGATACCTGGGCATCAGGTAACAACCAGATACATGCTGTCACCGCATAAGCCTTTGCAGCGCTCTAGACAGCATGATATGAGCCTTGTTCACAATCCACATTATCAAGTCGTGGTCCTTCGCTCGTTTGAGCAGTATGCTAGCAAGTAAGATATACGCTTCCTTTGCCCTGCAGGTGGTTATGACCACTGTGTGAAGCTCTGGGATGTCCGCACCAAGGGCTGCATGATGTCATGTGACCATGGTGCACCTGTTGAAGACCTGGCCTTCTTCCCCAGTGGTGGCTTGCTGGTCACTGCAGGGGGGACCAACCTCTGTGTCTGGGACCTGCTTAGGTACGTAGCATTGCAATGGTGCAGTATCAGGGCTTGAGAGTGTTCTGTGTTTGTGTATGTGCTGGTCGATGTGAGCGAGGTCTGGTGCTCATGAGAGTTGTGCCAACTGCAGTTGTCTGGGTGAGTTGACAGCACTTGTTGGCAGTGGATACTGAGTCATGCCTGCAAAAGGCATCACAGTTTGTGGACTCACAAGCATCTTCCTGTCTGCTGCAGTGGTGGGAAGTTGTTGCGGCGACTGACAAACTTCCAGAAGACTATCAGCTGTGTTCGCTTGTCTCCTCTAGCTGGTCCAGATTCAGCAGCAGCTCCCAGACTGCTTGCTGGCTCCTTGGATGGGCATGTCAAGATTTTTGAACTTGATGACTTCAAGGTCACACATGTGTCAAAGTACCCGGCTCCTGTCATGAGCTTAGGTCTCAGTCAGGATTGCTCATCTTTAGCTGTTGGCATGGCAGATGGCACGCTATCAGTGCGAAAGCATGCCAGACCAAAAGCAGCTCAGGTGAGATGCAGGAGTGGAGTAGGAGGGTACAGTAGCAGCTGTAGGGCATTGACTCTTGCGGGTTGGGTCTTCATCTGCAGGCTTCCTTGGCATTGGCACTGTCGGCAAGGGTATGTTTGGCAGCTGGACAGGATGTGCTGTGTAGCGGAAGGAAGATAGTGGGTAGCACTGACGGCTGGAACCATTGATTGCGAGTGTGTCTGTGGTGTGTGCTATGCCTCCTGACCGCAGGGTGCAGTAGGTGCTGGTGGTCAGCGGCGGCGAGTTCCTCGTCTGACAGCAGCAAACTTCCGCTTCTTCCTCAGAGGCCGCAATGCCAAAGCAGCAGCTGGTGATGTAGTCATAGCAGCCAGGCGCAAAGCACACTTGCAGCCATATGATAGAGCACTGAGAGCCTTTAGATACAGGTGGGAACCAGTCCAGGGCTTCAGCAGCTTAGTCCCATGTCTGTTCAGGCTTTGTGCTCCTGCACAAGCACAGCAGCCTATTGAGAGGTGGAGGACAATCAATATTAGCAGGGCAGTGCTGCACCATGTTCGTGCATCTAGATCTCTGCATCATGTGTGCTGTGTTCTTGCTGAATGTGTCCGCACCTACATGAATCCAATTATTGCATTTGCAGGGACGCCCTAGATGCAGCACTACACAGCCATAGACCTGATGTTGTGCACAGCATGCTGGATGAGTTGGCCGCCCGTGGTGGCTTACACGCAGCACTAGCAGGCAGAGATGCAGCTTCACTTCTGCCGCTGTTGAAGCACTTGAAGAAATACATCACAGACCCACGGCACAGCAGCAGCTTAGCCGGAGTAACAGCTAGGATCCTGGACTTGTATGCTCCTGTAGTACACACCAATGAACAGGTATATAACACAGATAGACAACAGTTACTTGGTTGGTAATGCATGCCAGTCTGATCCGTTGGTCTGGTGCTCAATGTTGCAGCCAGTGTCATGTGCAGGGACCCCATCAGCCTTCGCATCTCAGCATGTCAGCTGTTGGGGCCATCATGTTTGTTGTGGCTGTTGTGCTGTAGGTTGATGCTGTGCTCCAGAAGCTGCTGGACACTCTCAAGGAAGAAGTCCGGTTGCAGGAGACGCTGCTGAAGCTTAGTGGTTGCTTGGAGCCAATCCTAGCAGCATCCCTGGTGTCTGGTGTCAAGTTGACAGCTGCCTGATATGGCATGCTGTGTTGTTGTAGCAGTAGCCCCTGCTCGGACCTGCGGGAGTCGTTCATGGAGTACTTTGCTCACTGGCAGCCCATCCTAGTGTTGGGTTGCTTACTCAAGAGCAGGCCCTTCCAAGCTGTCAGGGATGATGCGACTGCAGTAACGGCGTGTCATTAGCAGTGTACTTAGGAGGGGTACACAGGGCAATGAGAGTCAGCCATGCAGCAGGCAAGATGCCTGTTACTGCCACTCGCAAAATAATGTTCTGGGCAGCAGCATCAGTGCAGGTGGTCTGATCTGCTTTCATGCACCTCTGCTGCTCACAGTCGCACAGTGTAACCAAGTGTCAAGTGTATATAAGAAACATAGCAAACGCGAAGAAACCATAACATGACACATGCACAGCAGGATGATGCATCATGCAACTAGGGCCGCTACTGTGAGTACTGGGACACGCTGCAAGTTGAAAGGAACGCCGAAGTCTGCTGAGACCACACTCCAATAACACCCGTATTACCGCAGTGGCTTGTTAGTGTATTGCAAGAGCGATATTCTATGTGCTCGTGAGGTGTGCACAGCTCAAGTCACGAGTTGCTTTGAGTGTTGTCTCCTGTTATGTAGCTAGTCCTGCATCAGGTGTGATTTGGTGGTGACTGTCGCAATATGAGCATGAACGCATAGAGGCAGCCTGTCTGATGTAACCATCATGAACATGCTTCAAGCAAGTTGCTTGAACTGCATTATATGCATTGCCGTTTGCAGTCCCATTTGTAAGCAGCCTTTGAGGCTCAGAGTCCATGTTGTCTGATCTTGTTACGCTTTATGTAAACGAGTTAGCCATGCAACAAGCAAGACGTGTAATACAGCTGAAGCACATACCAGGGGTTGCCAAGCCAAGTAGCAGTACCGGGACTCCCCTACCCTACACTATACTTGGTCTTACTACCCCTGGCATATGCTTTACGGTTTATCCCTTACACTACGGCGAGTGAAGATAGATTATCAAGAGGGCCCCTGTTCCCGTAGGCGTCAGCTGAAGCACAATGCGGCTTTGTTATTGGGCAGATGTGGTACAACACTGTTGTAACAGTGCTATGACACTTGTACAACATGCCATACATGGCAGTTGCACACATCACTGTTACCCAGGTCCTGACGGACACGACCATTCGGCAACGAGCCAATGAAATGCACGAATGTTCTTGGTGTTGTTCTTTGCCATCCAAGACAGCTGCCAGCAAGTTGAGAATTGGTGGTGTTGGCCATGGCTTCCTGCCCGGACGTATTTGGAGCTCTTGGAGATGAGCTGATTGTTAAGCATATAATCAGCAGAGTTGAGCACCTTCGAGGCCTGTTTGTGGCGTGCAAGCGCTTGCATAGGCTGGTAAGCGGGCAGCCCAATTGTAACGCGCCAGCAATTGTCAGATGCTGAGTTCAACGGCATGAACTGATCTTCCAAAAGCATCCTTTCTACCTCATGTGTTATTTCGTGTCCTCAGGTGCGTTCAAGCGTGACCACACTGCACCTGAACGAAGAAATCGCGCCATACGTGGCCCGCTTGCCTTCAGCAAACACTTATTCAGGCTGCAGAGGCCTTACGTTCGAGGTCAAGGATATCGATGATCCCGGTCTACCTGGGTTCACTGAAATCGTGTCCCATATCTCCCGATGCTGGCCAGCTTTAACTGATCTAGCCATCACTGTAGCAAGGCCATCTGACGTCAATGCAGCGACCAGGTGAAAGCAGTGGGGTCTGACCATAGATAGTTGGTGTACATGTTGATTCTGCTGTTGCTTGTACCAGGGTTGTGCATGGCAGGTCCTGCTTTGACAGGTGCTCTTCTGCTAGCACAGCACCTGTGCCTTGCACCCCCTGGGCTTGATGACATCCTGAATGAGCACTCATCGGCAGCCAAGGAGCTGCAGTGTCTAGAACTTACAATTGCTATTCACTGATGACTGCTGCACAGGCAAGGCAACCATGCAGTGCTCTGGATGTTGCAGCACCTCATAAGCATCCACAGCTTGCGACAGCTGCAGCTGTTCAAAACTGCGCCATTCACATCTGATGCAGCGCATCTGGCTGGCCTGATGCAGTTGACAGCGCTTGTGCTGGCAGACAACAGCTACATTCCTGGCCCAGCAGCCCTGGTGACAGTACCCATGTCGCCACTGGCAACAATGACAAACCTCAGGGGCTTGGCGGTGTTGGGCATCTGCCCACAGACCGCATCACCCACAACAGCAGCAGCAGATATGCAGGGATGCGGCAGCTACTGCAGCAGCGCAGGGTGTCTGCCAAACAGTCTGACAGCTCTAGTCTTGAAGGACTTTGATGCTGGAGGAGTACGATTGTGGCTCCCACATGTGCTGACTCTCTCGGCCCTGCAAGTATTACATGTGCACTGCTACTCAGAGCGCCCCAGTGGTGTGACTCACACTTGGAGTGCCAATGAAGCTCATGATACCTACCCAGCTCAGTACCTGGAGCTTGTATCTGACAGGCTGACCAGCTTACGGGAACTTGTCTTTGGTATGGATGATAAGGTTGAAAGGCAATGGGGTAGTCCCAAGTGTGCCCTTCCTGT
>LWCB01002135.1:0-13928 GCA_001630525.1 Coelastrella sp. M60 | reverse complement strand
CTCCACCTACTCCTCCTCTACCTTCTACTACTCCTTCTATACCTACTACTACTACTACTACCACTACTACTACTACTACTACTACTACTACTACTACTACCACTACTACTACTACTACTACTACTACTACTACTACTACTACTACTACTACTACTACTACTAGATGCTGCGGCATGCTGTTCTTGCACTAGCACCTCTTGCCGTTGCAATGCAATGCCACTGCTTGTGCTTCGGTGCCCTTCAAGTTGCCTTGTTGTTTGCTGCTGCTGTACACCAGATGAGTGCCGGTGTAGTGGTGCTGATCGTCAGCTGAGTGACCGCGGCAACTTCAATTGGTGCTGCAACATTGCAACACCAAAGCTGAAGATTGACAGGCACGTCGACATGAGCAAGACAGCCTTCACACAGGTGAGATACTATCCAATAGTCTGCCTTCCACACGTTGACACCCACTGGGTGTTGACCAACAATTCAGCCTGAGTGATCAAACAAACTTGTTTGGTTCTATGCAGTGGCTCACGTCCACACAGTGGCTTGGTCTGAGACCCCTCTCTTGGTCTTCTGGAAGTCAACAGCACCAACGCCTCAATTGCTGCTGTATCTGATTTTCGAAATTTACCGCATGATAACACAAGGATGCTCCGCAGCGCTTCAGATTTCAGCAACATCGCTGTTTGTCACATATAAACCCTGCCACGCGGCATGTTTCAAAGCCATCAAAATCAGATCATCCTGACATCTCTCTTCCGCCTGCCTTTTGCTTGTTCATTTCTGCAGCTCATCCGCGACGGTGATTTTGGCCTTGGTCTTATGCAGATTGCCTATCGCCAGGTACCATGCGACTATATTGGTCTCACTCATATCAACGCCAACGGTACCAGCACTGCCATCAGCGCTGTTACAAGCCGAAGCAGCCCTGCTGTTGGACCCTCTCTTTGACCTGGATGCTGTCAGTGTATATGCTACTTCACATGTAATGTACATGATAGTGTGCTGTAGTTCCCAGCTGTGATCATCACACACTGGGTGACATCCATGAGATGCTAGGTTTTGTGAAGGTTGTGCATGTCTTGTTATGGGGTATCGCCAATGATGGAGCAACACCGTGCCAATGGCGCCTCAAGCAACAACCTGGTGATCAGGTTTCTGTGATCAGGGAAACAAGCTTGAAAGTCAGCCGCTGCTGCAACAATGGAGGTGGCAGCGCCAGATCCAACAACACTGCAGGGATATGTGGTTACTAGAGCCACAACAGCAGGTGACCTCTTTAAGCTCCGAGCTCAGAGTCTGTTTGCAGTAAAGCAATGCAAGCACAAGAAGTGCTAACTTCTGTCACTACCTGTGTACTGTCAAACTTACCAATTTGAAACATCGCAGACATGAATGTGATGGAGATTTACAGTATATCCACCACCTATACATATCTTTGCGCACCAGACTACAGAGGTATTCTGGTGGCTGACTTGCTGCAGGATGTTCAACAGGCTGTCAACAGGCTGTCATATCCATATTAGCAGTGAATCCTGGCAGATCATCCTTGACCAACCACTTGGACTGGGAGCAGCAGTGGCCACTACTGGCAGCATCATCATCATCAGCAGCAGCGGAGGAGGAGGGGTGTGTGTACACCGTGATGTCACTGATAGCAGTGGGAGCTAGAAACAGTTTTGCTGCTGTTGTTAGTGAGGGTTTTTTGCAGGGTTCAACTAACAGGCGCTGAGGATGCACTGATGCTCAGCAGCCTGATATGCTGATACTAAAGTCGTGTATGAGATTCGTAAAAGTATTCACAGTTGTGCGGCTGCAGAATTGGACCTCAAGATTGGACATAGAGATCTGTGTGCGTAATCCTGATCAACCTGTAGGTGCTTCTAAGTAAGATGATAGCTAGCTCTCAGAGACTGTTGAATCCACACGTGTGCAGTTCCCAACAGAGTGCTGTTACGAGCCCTGGTACGAGCTTGCTGTCAGTATGTGGTGGCATATCTGCTCCAGACTCTGGCAGTTGTTGCGTACCACGCACGTGGTACCCCCCCCCCCGAAAACAGATGCCGCGACATCTTTGACGCCACGCATCAACTCACTTCTCAAAAATCATGGTAGCACCTTTTCAAGCTCAACGAGAGCTATCATGGTAAGTCAGGTGCCGACTGAACCCAGAACTAGTACCGGATGGAAACTGTACCTGCTGACTGGAATATGACATCTGCTGAAGCCTGGTAGGTCGAAATAAATAGCCAAACTAATTCAGAAACATTCAAAGGATGTCAGGCTGCAACACGTCGCATGATTATCAATGTCAACCGTTGGTGCAGGCCAACACGTTGTCAGAGCCTTGTTGAGATAAGACTGCACAGGCGCAGTCCATAGATCAAAGATGATAGTTCAAAATCGTCAGCTCTGCGAAGAAAGATGCAAGCAAGCTTTTCTTGGCGTGACCAGCGTCCTTGCGCTGTACAGACTGACCACTGTCGACACTACGAGGGTGGCTCAATGCGTCCGACTGCCGTCGTCGGACATATCTCAATGTCACCTGTGCGATCGCACTATGAAGGCTCCAAGCGGCTGCTCATGCCGGCTTCTCCCTACCTTCACTGTTTGCTGCTTCTACTGTTCACAACGTCTCCCCTTTGTGAACGTTCGCACTACTCTTCCCTCACAGTCTTTCCCAACAATCACAGCCCGCATACCCAAATAATTCATCGTATCAGCAGATACGTACACAATCAACCCATCAGCACCAAGTCAAGCACAGCTACTGCTGCCTTTGACCATCCCCACGTAGAGCTGCTCGCAGACGCGTTGCGTTGCACGTACCCTGCGCGAACAGCCCGCAAGCTGAGTAGATCTGTCAGCTACAGTACGCCTACTGTTCTTGGACCAAGGCAATAGCATGCAGTCAAAGGCAGCCATGTTAGCAGTGCTTATAGCCTTGCTGGCAACCCTAGGGCCCCAGCCCACAGCAGGCTGGACAACAGCCCAGGCGTCTTGGTATGATGGCATCTGGGCTGGTTTCTGTCAGTTCTTCGACAAGATCCCTCAGAATCAGTTTGTAGGTGAGCATCAGCATGCCTCCGTCTGCAACTGCAGCTGGATTATCCTTGCGCAGTTGCTTTATGCCCTCGGAGCAATGAACAGCAGTTGACAACGGTACTACTGAAGTAGGCAGTGTTGACACATGCAAAGCTTATATGGGCAGCAGCTGTGTACACACCACTGCGGCAGTATGTCATGACGATCTTGAAATGCACAGATTGATCAGCTTTGACCAGGAACATGTGCCAACTTGCCTGCAGCAGCGGCAGCCATAGGAACAGTCCAACTGGGGCATCTCTCCTTGTCAATAGACAAGGCCTTGACACCAGTATTGGCACATGACACTGCATCGCCAATGTTCAGTCGATGTACAGTGTGCGACTGCTGCACAGCAGCACTTCAGCTGGTTCTATTGCAGGAACAGCCAACTCATGCAGCTATCAATGCCTCCTGTGCCCAGCCGCCACTGCAAGAGATCCTTCAGTCCATACATGTGCTGCCAAATATGTTTGCATGCTTCCAGCTCCTGGCTCTGCTGTCTGCCTCTCATGTACTGCCGTTGTTGCTGTTGCTGTATGTGTCCTGCAGCTGCTTGGCCCAAGATTGAGACTGGTCCTCCAGGTACTGGTCAGGAGTACTGGCAACCAGGGTTCAGTGGAGATGCGTGCGGGTGAGGTGTTGATGTTGTTGGCATCAGAGTCACATATGACCATTCAGATGTGACATGTACAGTGCTGCTGTTGTACCCCCATGTGCAATCTGTTGGCTCCGACGGGCTGCCCCGTCAAGGGGGCATAGATTGTGGGTGTCAACACTAGCAGTGTTATTGACACCTTCTTAGATGGCCAGTGTTGAAACACAGAGAGCATATAAGCAACTACAAGTGATGTTGCTGTCCTTATCTGTCGTGCTTCATACATGTGACGCTTGCCACCAGTGGTGGTCATCTGAGCTAGTGCTGTATTTTGTGTGCTCAGGCAATGTGTGGAGATTCGGTGTGTTCCTGGCTTTGTGGAGAACTCCCTGGGCAACATATACATTGACAGAACAGGAGATTGCCGTGACAAGGATATGGGTATCGTTGTTAAGGTCGTAGGTGAGCACCTGAGGGCGCACTGCCTGCCATTTGCAAAGCAAGGGGCACTGCGTCTATGCTACTAGCCGCCAGTATTTGTGTTATTGTATTGTCTACTACTTGTTGACACTTGCCATATCAAGCATGGAGCAATGCTCCAGGTGTGATGCAGCATGCCATGTTGAACTTGTCTTTGCACGGGACACAGCACTACTAGAGATGGTCGTGCATCAACCCTGGGATCTTCCCAACTGTGCTCCTGCTGTTACTCCTCAACAGATGAGTGCCGGTGTAGTGGTGCTGATCGTCAGTTGAGTGACCGCGGCAACTTCAACTGGTGCTGCAACATTGCAACACCAAAGCTGAAGATTGACAGGCATATTGACATGAGCAAGGCGGCTTTCACACAGGTAAGACACAAGTGGGGTCTATGCCCTTGCTCTCACAATAGCTAACCCTGAGCCTCTCACATTCAACCTTCCACAAATCTCCTCAGGCTGATACTTGAGAGTTTACATCGGTTGGTTATCTTCGCAGTATGCCTTATGCTATCTCCCTTCACGTTCATGGCACTTCAAGCATTGATGCACCCTATACTGCACATGTTGAGAGAGATGCAACCAGGTAATGCCACTTCAACTGCATCTAAGTGAACGATGCCCAAACCCAACCCCACAGCAGGCACCTCTGCAACAGTGGCCTTTGGCGCTTCAAGTGCTTGAAACCTCTTGACACCTTCTATTGCCGCTTTCGCTGTCTGCTCCTGCAGCTCATCCGTGGGGGCGACTATGGTCTTGGCCTCATGCAAATTGCCTACCGCCCAGCGTCCTGCGACTACATTGGCCTAACCCGCATCAACTCTGATGGTTCCAGCTCCCCTCTCAACGGAGGCAGCCAGGTCAATGGCCCCTCTTCACCAAGCTATCAGCAAGGATCGTCGGGCTCATCATCAGATGGTGGCAGCTCAGACCAGGCAGCTCCTCTGCCGGCACCTCCAAGTCCGCCATCGAATCCACCCTCCGACAGTGGATCTTCATCTTCAAGCTCACAGTCTTCAGGCTCTCCTCCATCTTCCGAGTCTTCTTCTCAAAGCAGTCCTGAGTCATCACCTACATCAGGTGTGTGCTATGCTGCTCTCACACAACAAGCTTGTTTAAGCTTACTTAAGCAATACGTTGTGCTGGAATGAACTGAAATGTCAGATCGCGTCACAAAAATGCAGTGCGCAGGAGGTTGACCCCCATATTTGTAGTTGCTTGGCCACTGTATGGGGTTCTGCAGCGCACCATGTACACCATACTCTTGCTATCCACAAGGACTTGCCTTGAGAATCGCTGCTAAACCTGCTTTTGTCCCTCACAGACTCCAGCAGTTCAAGTACCACCAGCAGTGACAGCAGCAGCAGCAGCTCGGACTCTTCATCCACATCCGAGTCCAGCCCCACCTCCCCATCAACCAACAGTACATCTGACAACAGCACCACAAACAGTACCATTCCCAATGGTACAGTTCCTGAATCAGGCTCCTTTGAAGCCCCTGCTATGGACCTCCCAGCCCCTGGTGACATCGGCCGCACTGAATCTGTCAGTACTGGGGAGCTTGCTGTAACTTTGGCCCACTACAGCCAGTGTGGTGGCAATGGAGGCAACTGCAGAAACGCAGGGGGAGAGAGTGCTTGTGGGGATATGCCGTTTGCTGGGTATACCTGTGAGAACAACCTGATGTGTGTGCGGCAGAACCGCTGGTTTTGGCAGGTTGGTATCGCAGGCTATGCCTGCCTTCTTACTTTCAGCATTTGCTTTGTCTTACAACATCCTATACAGCTGCATGTACAGAGTTGTTGGACAGAAAAGTGCTGAGCTACGTTTTTTTAGTCCACCGTCAGCTTATCAACTAAGCTGTGCCAAACCACAATCGTGGTGTTACCGTAACTGGCAGCATGTGCTATGGGATTTTTGGCCAAACGTGCAGCAGCTGGCCAGTTGACGATGGCATGTAACAGTTACTAAGCTTGCTTTATGTGCACTTCCTTGCCTGCAGTGCCTGTCTCAGTCAGAGATGGATCAGATAAGGTCCAGTCGCAACCCGGCTTGGCAAACAGAAGTGCCAGAGAAAGCTGCCGGCTGCAACAAGCTGCTGTACATCAGCGAGCAATGCGGCGGTATTGGAGGAAGCTGCCAAGATGTTACCTGTGCTGATAGACAAGTGACGGGGACCTGTTGTGAGCCAGGGTCCTATTGTAAGCGCTTTGATGCCTGGTACTGGGAATGCAGACCTGATGGTGCTTGAAACCCAAGGCAACATATAGGTGGTATATATATATTAGTCATACTGTGCCGTGAGAGACATAACGTGATTATGCAGCACTCAATCTTGGTTACCTGGGCTGATTAGATGCTTTTTTTTGCTGTTGGGCTGCTGTCTTGTTCTTGAATAGAATTCATGGGGATCTGTGATCAGACACCAACCGATCTCCATGCCAGATACTGGTTGCAAACTAGCAGTACTGCTTGGGCGGGGGGTCGATGGTACGCACATACAGTATATGTAGGGTAAAATATGGTGTTATTCCAGCACAAGCTGCGGTGATCCCAGTTGATCATGAGTTGGGCTGTGTCAGTTGAATGTTTTGAACATCTCATGATAGGATGATAACATCCCTTTTCATCTACCAGTGACACTCTGTCTTAGTACAGCATGCTGCTCTTATGAAATTTGATGGTTGCTACTATCATATGATTGTGTAAGGTTGGAGCGGCATGAATAACAGCAGTCGGCAGATGTCTCAACAGCAGTATTGATTTCATTTCAGAGCCTTTGTATGACGATGTATATGAAACAATACCAGGTCAGCACATTTTACTTTTGGTGGCGATACTCGTTACATGTTGAACGACACAATCAATATGGTCTAGTTGATGCATGATGATGTACGTTTTTGCCTCAGGCAAGAATGTGCTAAATGCTATACTGGCAGTGGCTATCAGGCATAGGATGGCTGTTGTACATATATGCTTTCAGAGGCACCGGATGCATGCTGCAGGGGCTTGGGTTGTGTTGGGGATACCTGATAGATTTGTAGTTGGTACTTGCCGACCTAGACACTGACGTTCAATGCATGGGTGCATACACATGCATGCGCACATTTGGTTAGGCACCTGAGCAGCCATGCATGCACGCATGCATCTGAAGACTACTAGGCCTCTCATGGTGTCATGCATTAACATTATCTTTGACTGCATCCCATGCAGTAGTGATGCATCAATATGCTACCACACTGGTGTTACAGTAGTGGTAGCACTTGCATTGTTCTATTAAAAGGAAATGCATGTTGTGCCCAGAGGTTTAACAAGAGGATGCGGTGCATGGCTCACAACATGCTTGTCGGCATGGTCCGGGTCGGTGCCTCCCGGAGTATAGTATGGGACCTGCTTGTATGTCGACAGAAGGGTCATTTTGCTAGAGTCTCTTGCACACATCATAGTGTTCCAGTGCAGGGCTTTGTGGGCCGTGTCTGCTCATGGTGGTGCTCCTGGTGGGCTAACCGAAACATGTGACAGAGAGTGGTGTGCTGACTAATCTTTTTCGTGACACTCAGTGGTGTGTTTCTTATACCAGATCATGCTTCATACGTGGTTTGTGGTTTCATGTGGTTTGTGTGCAGTCAGAAACCTTCGATATGCCCAATCAGGCTCCCACAAGACAACAGGGTCTGCCACAAGCACTTGTGCAGGCATGCCATGTGTCTAGTAAAGGCCAAGTGCAACGTTACATCATCCTGATTGTGCAGTATAAAAATGCCTTTGCAACACAGAACACTGCTGTGACATCATACATGTCTCGTGGTTTGCACACACAGGTTGTGTACTGCTTTATTGCTTATGATCCTGCTTCAGAGCCCTGGTGTTTTGAGTGGCATAAAGGTTCATACCATAGGCATAATCTCTTACTATGTGTGATCGTGCATCTTTTTTGGGTTTTGTGGGATTGATGTACTAAGCTGGTCCAACCCATACATCTGCCCTAGCCAACTTGATGCTACATTCTATGGGGCCCACTTGCTTGAAAAGCTAAAGTTTAGCTCTATGCCAAGTGTGTTTGCTGTACTTGGCAATACTCCGCTGTCTCAGGGTTCTTGCTTTGTGGCTGTAGCTATGTACGTTCAAAGATTCCAAGCCTTTAATATGTCAGCCTGGCTGGTCCTTTCCGTGCTTAGTACTGTGGCTCTTGTACCTCAGGTGCTGCAATCTTGTCTTGTAAATAGAGACATGATGTGCAGCATCTGTGCACAGAGCCATGATCCTTTATCTGTCAATTGTGTATACGTACTTGAAGTCCTGTAACTTGCACCATATTGGTGTTGCCGCAGAGGCAAGAGAGGAAGCCACATGCACGCTGCACATGCTTGCTGTGGCACTAGTGATTCTCTTGCTGATTTGTAGCTTCTTTTGCACCTGCACTGGTTGGTTGGTGCAAGCACAGTCAGCAAATGAAGGTCTGTGTGGATGCAGTCATGTGGCTCTGGATCTGTTGTGTTGTGCAACTGGTTTGCACTCAACACAGTGGTGTGGCACTCCAAAAACGTGATGGGTTTATATCTGGTGCATCACAAATTGCACAAAAATATGGCAATAGCTGCCTAAAAAAACTGCCTGTTGTTCTTTATTTTCATCTAGTTTTGTGTCTCTTAGCAAATGTCGTATTCTGCTGCATTGCCTGTTTTGGCAGCAGTAGGGCTTGTGGACTTTGTAAGCTGACCATAAGCAGCAGTATTGCTGAAAGTCAGCTTCTGCAGTGTTTGTTCTTGCCGTTATCGTCGATGACCAGCGATGTGCAAGTAGCAGTACTGTCTACTAATCACTTTGCTGTTGACGTCACTTGACTTTTGACATATTCATGTTGACAAGGAACAACATCTGACAGTCTCATGTCGGAGACTGTGCATCAGCAGGCTTACAAGAGGCATGGCAGGCTCTGCTGAATGCTGCACTCACTGGTACTGCTGTACCATTTCAGGGTGTGACAGGCACCAACAAGCACATGGATATCCAAGCTTGATGGTCTTGACTGACACTGACACAACTGTCAAAGAGCACTGCTACTGGTTGGACAACTTGTTGGACTTGATCTGGTGGGCTTGGCGGTGCCAGTGGCAGTCACATCTCAATCTGTCCCTGACAGGCATCAAGCGGTGAATAACTGTCCATGTTACGAGGGTGTCGACTTGCGACAGTTGGATGTGAGCAAGTATCGTGATGGTAATATTAACACTGGGATATATGATGCTTTGTACAGCCTTGATGCATGCAGTCATGCTTCGGGTTGTGCAGAGTCTCCATGATTGCTCATTACATGACATGATGCTATGCTCATGACCTGTAACAAGTTAGCCCATCCTACTTGAGAACCAGGGAACAAAGGGGGGGGGACCTTGAAGGACTGGCCCCAGGCCCGGGTATTGATGGGTGCTAGCAGCACGGTTTCAAGGTAAAAACATACGCATCAATCATCAAGAGCCGTGTTAAGTGATTGCATTACAACGTTATTGCCAGGATTGGGCAGGTGTTTCACTGGCATGATGGACCTTTGAAAGTGCCCAGCATTAGATAGAGTTGTACAACTCATGAACAGCATATTGCACCGTGCTTAACGGTTAAATGACCTGCACCATGCCATGGCAAAATGATGTCTGCCTTGGTGCATTGCCTTGAAGCACAAGCTTGTGCAGCAAGGGAACTCTACATATTATGACATGGATTCTCAAGCTGCTTGTAGTTACATATGGGACAGCAAAGGGCAATGCATACAGTCCAGCAAGCAGACTTGGTTGTTATCACCTGCCTTCACGCGGGCCATGATGCATATAACTCAATGCCATGATGCCCCAAACACGTAGCAATCTGTAAAGCCTGACAATATGAAAAGCTGACAACTTTTGCAAGCGTAAGGACACAAAGTTGGCTTATGCAGCCGCTTGATGCAATGCTGGCTGATAGTAGCCTACTGGCAGTATTTGCTGCTCCTAAGAAGACAAGAGGCAAACTGCATGCTCAAGCAAGACCGGATCTTCAGTACCTGACGCTGATGAACTCCAGCCACCAGCCTGACACAGCGGCTGTGCAAGCAGAGCTTTTGTGCCTACCGCAGCCACTGGCAGTTGCTAGCAGTGCCAGTGCTGGGCATGATGGCATCACCGCTGCACCAGTGTAGTATTGATGCAGGCTTAGGCCCCCAAGACCTGTTACAAAATAATAATAATAATAATAATAATAATACAATACAATACAACCTAGGGGACTTGCACCCCGCCCAGTCCAAGACCGCCAAGCCAACGAGAGGCTCATGGGCAAAACGATGGTAATATTGATATGGCTGATGGGTAGCTTATATATATGTATACCTGACACAAAATCACAAGCAGCACATGTTGCTGAATAAGATGAAAAGCCCTGTCTTTGCATTCTGCTGGCTAGGTTGCTTGCGATCCAAGAAGACTCCAGTGCACGAGTAGGGTTGCTGCCAGGGTCACAGTTTACCACACCAACACATACAGAATCACCTCCTCAATGTTTTTTCAGCAGTGACTCTAACAATTTTCACTCCATGTGGGTCACTGGCATAACTGCCGCAGTAACTACTCACAGCATCCAGAATGTGGCTCTCAGTCACTGCCCTTGATAACTGTTGTGGCTGCAAGAGCACACGCGCTGAGCAGAAGCAGAAGCAGAAGCAGACAAGAACAGCACTGTTTCTGTCTACTTCTGTTCCACAAGCTGCGCCTAAGCAGGTGAAAGACAGTTCTCTCGGGCTACTGCTGCTCCCATCTGCTGCATCTCCTGTGTGAGCACAGATCTCAGTGCTACCCAGTCAGGCTCATCATGCTCATAGTCTCCTTCTCCTTCATTATCACCCAATGCCTGAGGCTGGCTGTGTGTTGGCTGGTGGGGTGCTGCTGCTGCAACAGTACGCTGTCTCTTGGTGATCAAGCTGCTTGCCTTCTCAATCATGTGCTGAAGCAGCGCCACAATGAACTCGAGAAGTTGACGGGAAGTTTCTTTGACCTGGACTCTGCTGTCGGCGACCATCTCGTCAATATCTGGCTCGAGGGACAGTAGCATGGGGCTGATGATTTTCTGGTAGATTGGTTGGGCTAGCCTCCATCTTGGATGCCACAGGCATATCGTAAACGCCAGCTTGGAAAGGTAGTAGAAGGGTACCCAGGAAAAGACGATGTCGAGCGGGTACTGGAGTACCAAACAGGTAGCTAGGACGACCCAGTAGCAGCACCATCGCCGAAGATCGCTGAGGTCGCCGCGTGCGCTGGCTTTGTAGCATTGATACGCTGGACATACGAATGCGAAGATTGCAAACAGAACGGTGTAGCACAGGCTGGTAAGGAAAGGGATCGCCATGGCCGGCTACTGCGCTGAAACTTTTTGCAGAGGTTCGTCGGGCCCGTGTCAGAGCTAATCAACCTGGAGCAACGCACACGTGAAAGCAAAGTATGATGCACTTTGGCAGTGCAACAGAGGGCGGCTTGATGATGCAAATATATCTGACACCAGAAGCTGCTGCGGCAGATGGAGCGGCACGAAGTAACAATGATGACGAAGAGAGGAGCATAGCCGGCATCTTGATGGCACCGTGGTGTCTCTCCAGGAGTCCACAAAGTCAAAATAGTTCTTCCCAGAAAGTCATTTTGGCATGGATTGCGCAGAGTCATGCCAACCATACCGGGCGGGCCGTCTGCCGGACTTGTGACCCCGAGCTGGCTGCTGACGCCACACAGGCTTTCAAACTCTGTGACAGGCTTATTTCAGCTTTAAAAGCAAAATTTATGCTGCACTAACATCTTATTCATGCTATGTCCTTGTCATCCGCCGAGTGCTGGTGATGCCGCGGGACCGCTGGGACCGCCCGGACTGCCGTCGACAGAAGGCATGCTGCTGATGAGCGGGAAAAAGCGTACAACCTTGTCTTACGTCTACATGGTATGTTGCTCTACGTGAGTTTGGCGCGCTACCTCGATCATGACTACCACTGTTCAACTGCATCATAGCAGAGAATGAGCCCAAGCTTGCCAAGTGTGCAGTGCTGAAAAACCTGTTCGCTTTCTGTGGCGCATGCAGAGCCTACTTCCCGAGCACAGTCACCGAGACACAAGTTGTGCCCAAGTACAGAGCAAGCAGCTTTCTCAACCCCCAAACACCATGTAGAATGTTGGCACCACAAAGTGTATGCCATAGGCAGGACAGTGTCCATTGCAGCATTGATGTATCATACAACAAAGTTTGCAATTGATGTCCAAGATGAGCCCAACATGGTGTTGGCCTGTCGGCAAAACTCCATCAGCCTTGAAACTATCAATCAAATTGAAAGGCAGGTCGCTCCGAGCTTTGCTGCCCTTATTCCTCACTTGAGCATATATACACAGCAAACAGTAAACGGCTCCAAGCTGAGCTGCCTGGCAAGTTCAACAGTGGTGCCACACCGCTGCACCTTAGAAGTATATTCGAAGTTGCAACAGTTAGTTTAGTAACCCTAAGTTGATAATTCACAATTGTTGCGCATGCATGTTTTGATCACTGTTTCAGTCCATAAACACAATGCTGCATTCAAACCTTCAGCAAGCTTCTCACTTCCCTAAAAGCCTCATACGAATACTGTAACACCGCATGCATGTGTCTAAACACCTCAACAGGCATCACTGGTATCGGCATTTCATTCTCATCAGCGGTCAACTGATCACAGACCCACTCTGGAGGAGGTAGACCAAGAACATCAGCGATGAGATTTTGAAGCTGTGCCTTATCCACCTGTACATAAGATCCCTGGCCTCTGCTGACAGCAGCAGCTTCAACTCCTGCTGCTTGTAGCGACCCCTGCTGCTCTTGGTTTTTCCGAAAAATAGTATGAGCAGCACTAGAACGCTTATTGGGTTTTCCTGTTGGGCTATGGCTGGGTGACAAACTCGGAACACTTGCACTGCTCGCTTGAATATCACCAATGGCACGGATCGAGGAGTTGATTGTGTGATCATCAGGATGTTGCGGCTGTAAGATCAGGCGCCGTGGGCTGCCCAAGGCTTCTGAATCATCATGATCATCAATATGATGGCCAATGTCAGAATGGTGTTGATAGTGATGGTCATCCACATTCTGGTCCCGCCACCTGAAGGCTTGCTGGTGCATGCGATATTTGTTGTGTGATGAGATCAAATGTCTGCAGTGCTGATCAAAGAAGCTGGTGTCGATCTCATCATGATCAAAGGCGTACATGTGTTGCTTGAGAGAGTGTCCTGCTTGCTCAGATGTCACAGGGACTGACACAAACTGCACCTGCACAGACAAAGCCAGCATCATTGATAGTGCTATGATACAACTGCAGCTTGGAACATCTCAGCATCAATAGACAAGCCATCAAGTTTGTGATTGACCCACTACACAATACACCAAAACCAACTCCACTGCACCATGTAGCACTCCTGTGTCTTGTCTGTTGTCTCAGCAAGTATGGTGTGGAAACACATGATGCATTACCCGTGGCACACGGCTTCCACCATTCACCTCACAGTACTTGCTTGCACTCTTCTCAGCAGCTAAACAATCCGGGAACAACTTCCCATTGAAGCTTGCGCGGTGTAAGACAACCGGGAGCCCCGCATGCAGCCAAACATCACGTTTCTTCATCCTGATTGACTTCAGATGCTCCAAGTTGGTCTCTGACTTGACCCTTACATCGTTGGCTTGCTGCATCCTTGTCCTAGGGTCTGTTGCTGTGGCACCTGATTTAATGTCCAGCAGCCGCTTCCCAGATA